>CADDXX010000112.1:1834467-1876565 GCA_902810485.1 Alauda arvensis
ATGCACTTTATATCCCTGTAAGGTATTTATTCAACCCTGCCATATTGTATGCTTTCCTTGTAATTTGGATATTATTTGTATTTATTAAAATAAAAAAATAGCATCTCATAGTAATATTAAAATTTCTGGAATTCCTTCTTTCAAGATTATGACATTCATGCTTGTAGCCTAAGATAATTTATTTGAGAAATTATTAATATTTTTTTATTTATAAGGGTCAGAATGAAAATTGTGATGCTTGTCACTGYTACAAAATCACTTCTARATAGTCTGTTAAAGGTTCTGTATGTTGTCCATGCAGTAAATTTGTGTATTCATATCYTGTYTTACCTAAAATTTGTAAAGAAAATAATTTAGAGATTCCCAGTATCTTGTGGAGACTTGTAATATTCTAGACTTTGAATACTGGATAATCAAAATATTCCTGGCACTGGGAATTTACAGTCAGTGGTGACTTCGGGTTTGAATAAAACAACTCAGAGTAACTATAGCTTTGAGTTGGAATCAAAGYTGAGTGTAAAAAACATTGGGAATTTTACCATGTTACAGCAATTGACTTAGAACTTTAAGGACTGTCTATCATACTGACATTACAGTAGAAATTTTACCCTTTGCAAATCTAAATTTTCAAGCAATAAATATGCAATTTTCCAAAAATTAATTAAATTAGTCAAATTAAACTAATTATTTACATTAGTCAAATATTATTAAAATAATAATGGCCTGTTCTGAGCATAAAACTCAATTGATGAGGGGTTTTAATTGTATAGATGGCTGTTACCCTGATTTCTTACAGATAAAATGACAGACAGACAGCATGTGAAAAAAGAATGAATGACCCAGCCCACCTTCAGCATTTTTCTCTTCCAGCTTCAGCGATCCATGCATATTGCCCAAATTCTAACAGTCACAGCGCTGCTCATGATCACAACCTGCAAATTGTTTCTAGCAGTCTGAGCTTTTTTCCAGATTCTTCTTGAAAAATGGGGAAAAAAAAACCCAAAAAAACCAAACAACTTTGCAATTGTTCTTTAGGTTGAGAATTTTCCTTGGAAAAATACTTTTCTCAGTGGTATTGATGTCCTAATGCAATCACATTGTAATAGAATCACTCCCTGATAGTGAACACACTTCAGTGAATCATCTACCTTGAAGTGCTTGGCTGAGGCACTTAAAACCCAGTTGTCCTTGGAATGTTCTACTAGTGAAGAAAAATAAATCACTTTTAGAGAATGAAATCTTAGATGGGTTGAACTATTGTTTGATAGTATAAACCTGCTTCCTGTTATTAGTCACCTTAGTGTCTCTTTTGAGCCTAACTATTCTAATTTATGCCCTCATTAAGAACTTAAAATTAAGTACACTCAGGCATTTAGGCCGCAGATGAAAAATAATTTGAGAGGATAATATTCAATAATCCTAACAAATATTTATATTTTAGAGTGTGAAGTGGGAGGAAAACATGTAGGAAAAGAGTGACAGTAGGAGGGAAKACCTTGTCTACATTTCCTGCTCATTCTTTAAAAGAATTTATTGTTTGTGCTATTTTAACTGCTAGATAAAGTTTAAAAATAGTGAAAGATTCACATAAGACTCACCCAAGGTGTCTGTCAAYAGATAGATTCCTAAAAAATGACAGAGTTTAAATATACCTCCCTAAAAATTAGCAAAACTTAATATTTCACAGTTTTTCAAGAAAAATTTAATCTAAGTAATTTTCCTCATTTCAGCAGACAAAAAGAAACTTTTTTCTCTTGCATTCTCTTGCTTTCTCTTGCATTCTCTTGCATTCTCTTGCTTTCTCTTGCATTCTTTTATCTTTTGTGCTGATACTGGGTTTTCTTAGTTGTTCTCTATAATTGATGAGATTTTCTAGGTCCTGGGGTCTCTGTGAATTTAGCTGTAAAAATAACAAAGCRCTAATAAATTATGTATCTGCTTAATAACAACAAAGTTTTGCATAAGTTCATTTCATTATTTCATTTACTGTATGAATAGGAAAGGAGACATTTTAAAACCATCAAAATTGAGTCTCTTGATAACAATGCCTATATGTCATATCATGGTAAAATGTGTAATAATCATATTATTAAGAAAAACTCAGCAAAAAGCTAGACAAAAAAAAAATCAAAGTATTAATACAGGAAAGAGAGTTACCCAAGAAAAATCTTGGGTAAGTGCATTYCTAATATAAATTAGTTGGATCAGGACAAAGAGAGGATTATCTGTTTCTAGTGAATGGCCCCTATTTTCTACTGCTCAGTATCAGGTTTCAGGAGTAGTTGATACGTTGCTAGGTGAAGCAGAGCTGACTTTGTATGCTGTTGTGCTGTTCTAAGGTGGCATGGCTTTATAGATGATAATCTGTTTTCATGTTCTGTTGACAACACACAGGAACACATTTCTGTCTCTACACTGSACCATTTCTGATTTTGAAGTTCTGGTTATACTAYATTAAATGCACATCTATATATTAACTAGCAATCATTAAAGCTGTGGATGTTATGGAAARTACATTTTCTCCAGATACATTCAATCAGTTGGSGAAAATATTTAAAGTACCTTATGATCTTTCATATGCTGATTTTTTTGTTAGTCACTTTCAATAAATTCAGCTGTTTTATTTTCTACTATTAGACATTCCTATACTTCAGAGTGCAGTTACCCAGTAGGCACCACAGACGTGGCTGACTCTGCCCAGCTCCCTCAGGGCTCACTTCTCAAAACAGCTGTGTTTATGGTCTATTTCTTTCCTGGGAAAGCTGTCMGGGATGTGTCCTTTCTGTATCATGACTAGGTACCCAGGAAACCACCCCAGAATTGCAGTAGAAGTGTGATACAATGAACAGAAGAAAAAAAGAGGGGAAAGATTTCTCCATATCAATGTCAGAGATTAGTAGATTATTTCCTCAGAACTTTCCTTAGTGGTGCAATAGACAAAAGGGTCCATCTTTCATMTGCAGGTATCTTATACAAAATGTTCAAGGCCAGGCTGGATGAGACTGAGAAACAAGCTCTGGTGGGTGGTTGGAATGAGATGACCTTTAAGGTGCCTTCCAAGCCAATTATCAAATGATTCTGCGGTTCTCATTCCTCCTCATACCCCTTCCACCTTCAGTCCAACCTGGGATAGGCATGGAACTTCATTACTTCATCAGCGGATTAAGTTACTACTTATTTGGGGGGGGGGAGCAGGGATGGGTGGGAAATATGAATCTGTAGTTGGAATGTTAGTTACTTGAGATGGAAGTAAAAGCTTCCAGCAGGAGTGAGTTATTGTCTACAGTCCTGTCAACAAGTCTATGGAAAGGAATACAGGAATACTTTTTCCTCATAGTCTCATTTTGCCATTTCTGGACATTTGATGTAGATGCAAATTGTCAGGAAATGAAGTTTAACTTGTCTTATAATGAAAATACAAAATAAATCACAGGTGTTATTAACCTTCCTACTCAAGGGTATGACTTGGGAGTCAGCAGTGTCTCCTTTAGACAGATTTTTCTATGAATCTCTGCTTTGGATAAAAGCATTTCTCTGTGAAATATCTCATCCACATAATTGGTCTGCCACAGAATAGAAAGCAGTGGCATAAATGAAGTTGTATTTTCAATGTGYATGCAGTCTAAGACTATTCTTGTTCTAAGAATTTTCTATTTAACCCYGTAATTACTTCTGGAATTTACAAATTTAAAGACTGTTTCTGTAGGTGACTGTTTCTGTTTCTTAAGAAAATAGACACATTTGTTCAACARTATGAATAAAAGTTTTAAGTGTGATTTATGGAAACTTTTATGCTTCACAGGGGAAATGCAGTGAAAGAAATTTTGTTTTCTGTTTCTAGTAACTTAATGAAAAACAGGTACAACACTCTTAAAACATGCAACTGTAATATTRCCATGTAACACATAAATCTTAAGAACTCTGAACCACAGTCTTTTCTGTAATTATCCATTATGTTCTACTCAAAAGTCATTGTTTTATTTCGTTTTATTGGATATAAGTAGGGGTTTTGTTTTTTTTTTTTTTGTTTGGTTTAACAGTTTTGTCATATAAATGCTTCTTTAATCCACTACCTCTGTTGATTACCACCTTACTGCAATTACTTTATCTACTGTACCATAGTGTCAAGCATGATATTTAGATAAGAGAAAATATACTTCAGAAATTCCTTTTCTGGCATTTAACATCTRCTTAAGAGTTATTATTCAGGAAAATAAAATATGGAGAGTACTTGTGATTATCACTGCTAATAAGATTGCAACTTGTCTTGTTAAAGTTGTATCCTTAGCACCCATATAGCAGTTTTGCACCTGTWCAATATTCCTGCAGAAGAAATATGGGAAAATAATCAATGGTGTGTTATTTACACMGTTACCATCCAAGGATGTTTGCATSCAGCTTTTTGCCTATTTTTCAACTCATTTTGTTCTCAAATTGTTGGRTTTTATTTTAGGAATCTATGTGCACACTACAAATCTATGCTTCCAAATGGCATAACAAGAACATGATGACAAAAAAGTTTAACTACATTCATATGAATCAAATAATTCAAGAATGACAGCTTTCTCCCACATCATAAGAAACTAAATGCCATTCATAAAATAACTGTTCAACTGGAAAATATACACAGATGAGCATTTTCTGCAGTGCTGTCATTATGTGTAGCATGGCCATAATTCTTACTGTTCAGCACTTTAATGACTTTATCCTACATAGTTTCCCATACTCATGCATAATAGCTAAGTACCCTATGGTGAAAATATAAGCCAAATAGCCATATGCCTGCAGTCTTCTTGCAGACTGGGCAGGTTTTTGATTGGCTCTAGCAGGTTTGGGGAAATGACCATTTCAGACAGGACCCAGTCAAGCAGAAAATGGGCAGATGCTGTAAGTTGCATAATCAGTACAAAGAATACTCATCTGCCATTTATAGAACACGAGATTAACTGATGGGATACCGACTGATTCAGGCTAATTTAATGACAACCTCTGACCATCTGGCTAGAAAGCTGYATTTTACAAAGTCCTAATGCTGACCCACATAAGTTAGCCTAAAACACATTTGGTGAGTTTAATAATGGATTATACATCAAAGCAAGAACTCATTGCTGTTACAAGTCATGAAATATTTATTTTTAATCTGACAGTTCTACTACAGCTAAACAATAAGAGATTACACGGTGAAGCAATATATATAATAAATGACTGACTACTTTTCTGCTGTGCTAGTAAATGCAAAGCTTTCCAAGCCCAATGATTTCACTTGCTGACAGAGGGAAACTCTGGGAAATAGACCCTCCCTTTTCTTGAATGACATGATATTGTCCTTTGCTCTTTGGAYTTAACTTATAATTTTGCAGCAATATTCCCCATAAGAGTTGAATTCAACTCACTTCTTAGTTTCTTTGTATATAGCTCTATTTCACGAATAGTCAGCATCCTGAAACACAAATTATACCCATGAGACTTTTGCATGAAAAGTCTTTTGGAATGTTATTGAAGAAGGAAATTGGTAGGAAAAAAATGCATAATTCAGACCATAATATGGCTGACAATGTCCCATTTACTGGTGATGGTTTGAGAAGTTGAAAGGACCCAGACTGACTCTTTAGGCTTTGAGCTGGCAATTAGAAACTTCACATCAGCATTTAGTTGAAGTAACCATTCAACTTCYTCAATGTAATTTTTATGGAGCCATTGTCATTAACAGACTCATGTGTCAAATGTTGATGAAATATGGCAATGATGAGTGTTTTTCAGGCAGGTTAAATTATTTTCTGAAGACATGTATTACCTTGCATAAACGTATAATGGTCTATTCACATWTAAAGTTTGCCTAATTTTTCTCTTTTTTTAAATCAACTTTGAATACAATTTATATATAATGGTGTATACAAATTGATGAACATGCTATGACACATTCTGTTCAAAGTATCAGGCATCTGGGAACATCTGAGAATAGAGGAAACAGCTGAAAAATCAGATTATATTCCCATATAAACTTTACACAGCTGTTAGGRCTACTGTTAAATTCTTTGTGGTAAAATACACCACTTGCACTAAAATATTTCCTGCAGTATACAGGACATAAATTGATCCACATACTATTTCTTCACCAAAATCTATGRACAAACATATAATTCCCTATGAAGCTGTTTAAGTTGTAGCACCTACTTACCCACAGATTTTAGAAAAATCTCATATTTTTGTTTTGTGGGGAAATTCCATTATTGCCCTATTCAGGCAACACCATTTGGTGGCTTTAACAGTCAACAAACCATTTGAAAACCTGTAGGCAAACACCACTGAGAGATTTCCCTTCATCTGGAATGGATTGTTTAAAAAAGTGAAAGTGACGCACTTTCTTTTTATGCAGAAGTATTTTCRAAGACATCCAAACCACTGTCTGGTCCCAGATCTATGTAGCTCTTGTCTATGAAAGACAGCTGACTCACTGTGGAACTCTGACACTTTCAACCATCTGAAAGTGGCAAATCTTCTGTCAYCTTCAGAGTATGAAGTAGTCCAAATAACAGTCAAAAACCTGCTATTCAAACCTTAGTTGTATTACCAGTTTTTTTTCACGGATCTTTCTTCTTTGCAAATATTGCATGTTTAAATTTAAACTTAAAGCCAAAATAGAAAAAAAAAACTACTGCATTAGGAATGCAAAGATTCCCATTTTAGCTTATTTTTTTCTTAGCAACAAAAGATACAGTAGCTGCTCTTCTCATATCAAGGTGTCTCTCTCTTAGGAAAAAAAATTCCCTCTCAGGATATTTTTTTCCCAAGTATTTCTTTTATGGTCTTGATATATTTCATTTATTTCACCCTCATGATTTCTATCTTGCCTTCTTTTTCTCTCTTTCTCGGGGCAAACTTWCTTTGCATGGTTGACCTGAGAGCTACCTCTTACTCAAATTATGTCTGGTAAGAKCCAAATATGGATGCAACAGCATGTATGAACAGGACAGTAAAATCCATCTTAAGAGTGTGTTGGCACAAAACTGATCATGTCAAACCTAATTAGACCAAAATTGACAATACCAAACAAAAATATAATCATCAGCTGCGCCAAAAAATAAACATTTGCTTCTTACATATAGAAGGGTAAAAACAAAATATCAACATGTCTCTCATTCTTCAGCTATGCAYATGATTTCGTAAAAGGAAAAAGGTTGAGATTTCTTCTTTCAATCAGAAAATCAAGTGAATGAACTCCTCCATATATCTGTAATGTGATGCTGCAGGTAGATAAATGGAAGACATTGACCACATTAAGGTGTTGTCTCCTGTATTGGTTTGCCTTTTTACAGAGACTATTAAATTTCATCTTATTTTTAGAACCCACAATACAAAACCACTACAAAAATGCAGCACTCATTAAAACCAAATCATACCACAAACATCTCTGTCTTCAAAGTCGTATGCAATTAATCTGTGTTATGTGGTTGTGAGAATAAATGTAATTCCCAGAGACCCCATTCCTCACTTCACCTGTCACAAAATCTGCTGCCTACTGCTGTGATAAAACACATAAATATAATGCAGTCATTATTCTGTTTACCACAGTGACAGGATATGTAGGTTGACCACCTGGTAAACAGCCCAAACATTTTTTTCAGACTTGGAATCTGAAAGTTTGTTCTGACGAGATATCAACCRTATTTCCAAGAATGATCTGCTCCAATTTGTAACTACCTTTCTTCTTTTTATCATTCTCTGGATATGCATCTTCAAAATGTAAATCTGTAAAACATATCAACTGCAAAATTAGAAGACTCCAAGTAGATTCAAGGGATTTTCTTCCTTCCTTAACAAAGAAAAAAAAAAAAAAACCCATTCCAATATAAGTAAACAATTTTCCAGTTTTCATTTTAAGTATAATGTAGACATTTCTCAGATAAAATTAATAATGTTTTTCAAATAGCATGCTTTCAAAAACCTAATTTGATTTTTACTTTGTTCAGTTCTCTTAGGATGTTAAGCCTTAATTTCATGATATATWTATCATCATCTCTTTARAAAATGCAATAGTAGAATATAATAKTATAATTGAAAATTACATTGAAGTATTTCAAAATACATTTAACGACTTAGTTATTTGATTTTGTTCCTATCATCTTTTGCATGACTGTTATTTTAAGCACAAGCAATGTTGGTTCAAAGCACAGGGTGCTCAGCCGTAATTTTGAAGTTTTCCATATAGTACAGATAGGGGAGCAAGAAGATTCCTTGAATAACTTTAATAACCTTGAAAGAGCAAGTAGTCTCCTCAAAAGTAGAAGTGCATTATAAATACATATATACATTTCCAGTTGGAAGACCTACCAGTACTCTTTGGCAAAATGCCCAGGCYTCTCTGTGTAATTCACTGAGGAATACTTCTGTCTCACTCTGTAAATAAGTAGGTAAGATTAGATTTCACTGCTCAAAAGAGACAAAGAAGGTATCTTATATATAAACATATCTTTTTAACTGTTCTTTGATAAGCATGCATCAAACCAGATCAAAACCCAGCTGCTTTTCACAATGAGATGTGAAATCCCACACAAATGGGTATGACACCAAGCCTCTTACATTCTTATTAGTACTATTGTCCTCCAGTTAACCCTCGGAGCCAAAATTTTAAAGGATAGGATTTTCTCCCAAGATATTTTGAAATACATTAAGTGAAGCACTCAGGTCCTCACTGACTGTGTCTCTTTACTCTGTGAAAATAAAAGAATTCCAAGCCTATCTTTTTGTTGCGCTCTGGGCAAGTAATCAAACATGGTCTGCTGGGATATCAGCCTTTCAATTTGATGGTTTAAGAATACGTATCATTTTCAAATAAGAAAATTATACCTTTCACAAAGTATTTTCACTCTTTTTAGGGAGTGTTTTCAAACCTGCCCAAACATTTYTATTTTCCAAAGAATGGCTTTCATTTTCTTGCTGGTATTGTCTCTAATTTGCAAGTCAAAAGAAAAGATGTGAGGSACATTGTTTTGTTAACCCATGACCTTACCAATTAATGTAGTAATACAGGCCTTCACTATTTTCTTTGCTTCTTCCTTTTTCAGAAAGWTTATTCTCAGCCCGTGCTTAGGACACATTAACCTTCTGCTATACAAGGAAAAGGGATCTGCATGCATGATTTGTTACACCACTCTTTTCTGTTCCTGTGAGACACTATTGTCTCAGCCCTTTTCTGAGTGCTATTAGGAAACAGTTCCATTTTTGAAATTAGTACCTGAAGMTTGTTAAATTGTATACTAAGTCTAGAGTCTTCTGTGGGAAAACAGAGTAACTCCTAATTTCACTCAAAATTCAGTCTGAAACTCTGGGAATAATTCCCCTTTAGTCTTGAGAAAAATAATATATCAGTGACATAAAATATGAAATAAACAAGAAACAGGCAAACTGAAACCTGTATTCTGATCTTGAACAGCAGATGAAGGAATAAGCTTTTAGTGCAGAGGTGAGAGATAGTCAAGCATTACCCTTTACACAGGAAATTTAACTAAATCCCTCAATCATTCTCTGCCACAGGTGATTTTATCTCAGTCTTGGGGAGGAGCAYTTTCAGGAGTGATGACCATTTGTTTCTGGTGAGACAACTTTATCACTGTTTTCTTGTTCATTTTCTTCCTCATCATGAGCAGTTTCAGAAATTCATCCTAGATAGGAAAACAGCAAAACCAATTTTAATTGATCCACAGCCACTTTTTAGGTGATAGAAAATATAACTGACTGCACAGAGTAACTGAATCACTTGATACAAATAGATAGTAGAGATACTACATATAGATTTTCAGGGTCCTTCYCTGTCCCCTTGAAAAATAGAAGGATTATTTGGGAAATAAAGAGCTTTTCGACTACTGTAATTCTGAGAATTTAATATATTCTGCAGCATTGTGACAATGYTTAAACTTTCCTGACAAAAATAGCACCCAAGTGAGTTATAAATATGTTATTAAATCTGTTTTACACACAACAAACCCGATTTTTATTAACACTTTGACTTGAATGAAAGCACATGGCAAGATTCCCTGAACCTGTTTTTTTCATCATCATATGYTTATTTCCAGAATCTGGGATTTGTGGATAGTTTTGTGACAGACCTGGACACTACTGACTATTAGTTTTGCTCTTCATTGTGCCTTACAAGTCTYATGTTTCTGGCTTGCAGGAATGAGTTCGCTTTTGTTCAGACAGTTGGCATTGGAGCTGCCCCAGAATAACGTTTCTGAGCCATGAGCAAAACTTAAGCATCTGTTGGGGGTTAGATTTGGTTTTTGATTTGTTTTGTTTTGCCCTTGGAGTTTTTTCCCTGGAGTTGATAAGACACTAACGACTGGGTGATTGTCGTTAACAAAGACAAAAGAAACCAGGGAAGGAAAGACCAAAGGGACAGGGGAGCTGGGGTGTGGGCACTCCTTCCCCTTGGCACTGGAGGAGAGAGGTCACCCAGGCTGTTCGCTTGCTGTGAGAGGAGTTTCACTTTCACCATCGACTCCGCTCCTGGGAAAACCTACCATCTGCTTGTGTGCCCGGGGATTTCTGAGCTCTCCTCCTGCCCCGCTGGAGTGGGCCCGACCCTGTTCCCGCCATCGCTTTTGCAGCTTTTGCCTACGCTGACCTCACACCGTCTGCTCAGCCAGGACATCTCTGCTGCTCCAGCCACCACTGCAGGAACTGCCCCTACCTCATCACCAGCCCGGGATCTTCCACTGCTGCAGCTTGGTGCCTCAGAGCCAGAGATCGGACTGCCCTGGGATTTGTGGTCCCTCGAGGTTCCTGGTCCTGTCTTATTATTAATGCTGTAGTTGTTTGTTTGTTTGCTTGTTTTGTTAGATATAAATATATATATATATTAGTAAAAAAACCCTGTTATTCCCATTCCCACATCTTTTTGCCTGAGAGCCCCTTAATTTCAAATTTATAATAATTTGGTGGGAGGGGTTTTTGCAATCTCCATTGCAAGGGGAGARCACCGGCTTTCCCTAGCAGACACCTGACTTTTCAAACCAAGACAGCATCCCTTAGCCACATACTGCTGATAACTTCTGSAATGTGTCCACTATTCAAAACAAGATGTCTAAAGTTCAGGAATAAGGAGTATAAAATCTTGTTCTGGATCTGACATTTGTACATAAGCAGCAGTAGTTATGCCACACCTTATAATTTTCACTTTTTTTTCAATATAAGAGCATCATATATAATGTAATTTAAAATTTTTATTTATTATCTTCCTTTTCTTTGTAAGAAAAATAAAAGCCAACCATGCAGTTAACACCCTCCCTAATCTCTTCACATTCACAAAACCATAGCAAAACAAAACARAAAAGAGAAAAAATAATGTGATAAAAACATAGCTTTGAGTAATATTTTGCATTAAAATATCATGATTGTCCTACTGTCCTTACTGCATTTTTAACATGTTTTCAAATMATGTTGAAATTAGCGTGGTCAGAATCCTGAAACTTGCACATRTTTTATAAAGTTTTACAGTGAGGAMTTTAGAATCTCACTTTTTGATTTATAATTCTGTCTGTTTTCTTGATGTCAGCACAGCCATGTGCYTGGAATAAATGTGACTCAACAAAGTCCTGAAGAAATAGGTATTATATTTTGGAATCTGTCTTGAGAGACTGAAGTAAACACTAAGCAATAGCATTATCGTTTATATTATAACAAGGTAGAGATGCTTCACAGTGACTTGGCCCCTGCTATCTAAAATTCTAACCAAAGGGAATATGGGCCTCACTTCCAGATCATACATCAGCTATTTTTGATTGTTTTCCTTCAGAAAYTGAGCAGCTGGGGATGAAGAGAGAAAACTGGAAGTTGCTTTTGGACCTGGGAAATGCTTCTAGACCATGCCCCTCCTGTAGATCTCTAGTAGCTTCTCCATCCTAGTGATGCACACAGTAGCTGGTCTTTACTTACATAAGACACACCTTTAGAGGAGACAACAATTGTCTAACAGTGATTTAGAATWGTCCCTGGTTTTATGGAAAACTTAAAATCTTCAGACGAAATTAGGTTGAACTGAATCAAATATCAATAATTTGTTGTTGTTTTTGTTGTTGGTTTTTTTATTTTTTCATTTCCCTTATTCTTCAGAAATATTTCATTGGATTCTGGTTAAGAATTATACCATTTTCCAAACTCTTGAAATTCTAATACATTCTAATTGATCTAATACAATTCAAGGGAAGTTGCTCTATAAACACATYTTTATTGTATTCCAAATTTCTATTTTTCAAGATATGGCATTATAGCTTTATTATTCAGTAAACTACAGTGGTGAATAAATTTTCTTTTATACATAATTAATCTACTATGTTTGAAGCAGTTTAATCTTGATAATGGACTTTTAAACAGTTTTCACCAACATTATTTAAAATACTTGCCTTAGATAGCAGGCAACTGTGACATGGGAAACAGCAAYGAAGTAGGGATTTTCACTAGACACYCCTGAAGATCTAACTTTACCCTTGTACTTCTGACTGACTTCTCCTGCATGAAACCCAAAGAATGCTGTGGGGTTATTCTCCACAGAAAAATGAGTAGCAGTGACATGAGAGAAATACTGATCTTTCTGTGTCCTCTTTTCTGCCTTACTACTTACACATTTCCCAGTGTCAYAGCTTCCATTTTGTGTCTTTTTAAAGTATGTTTTCAAGACAACTGATTGGAACATTATTTGCTTAGAGAATATAATTTATTTTAACTGTTTTTTGTTGCCATAAGTAATTTTTTATTTTATATTTTTTGAATAGCCTCACTTTCATTGGTTTACTATTTGGATTTCATAGATTAATTTATTTTATTGGACAAACTCTGCTTCTAAGATAGATACCCTTTGTGGAAGGCTACCCTTCCTGTGTTCTTCTGAGTGAGTTTCAAAAATACAGATTTAAAAAATCAAACAATAAAGTTTATATTTGTGCAGAAAGCATAAATAAGAAAGAACACATACTCAAATTTAGTTAGTCTAACTGTGAAAGATAAGGCAGGACTCTACAAGATTATTATAAATAATAACCATCTTTAAAAGGAAACTAATGTAATTTTAAGCACATAAATTTTATCTAAGCCAATTACAAGGGTTCTTCTGAGATTATACCTGTGACAATACTTTCCAAGAGGAAAAAAAAATCCCCTTATTAATTGTTTTCTATGAAGAGAATTTACAACAAACTCATCTAGAATGACATCCCAGAAAGGGGACWGCAAAACAYCTAGTAATTTAAGTAGAGAGCACATYATGGGAGGTATACTTGCTATCAATTAACTCATTTGTTTAGTTTGAGAAAAGTGCATACATCAGGAACATTCATTTTAAGTACTTCTTGTAGCAAAAAGGGATATTCACATGCTTTATGATGCAGTTTATCTTGCAAAATATCTAAAGTACGTCAGATTTTTTTTTCCTTAATTACGACCCATAAAAGCTATTGTTTTCAATTTCTCTGAATATCTTCAGATTTCAACACATTAAATAAATTTCTAAATGATATATGTGTTTAGTATTTTATTTTTCAAGAAATACAACAGTATATGTCAATTTTGTACAGCAAAGAACATGATTAAATAGTTCTGAACTGAAGAAAAAAAAAGTGTGTGTGCACAGAACACACAGACCAGTATAAAATTTTAGCCTACACACATTCCTTAGTAGTTCATCAATTTTGACAAATACAACTAAAACATGAGATGCTTGTCTCTTTTTTTTTTTCCACCCATCATTCCATTAGAAAAATATCAATAACATAAAGTGATAGATTTCAAGGCAATTTTTTTGACTTTTTGACTATCTTGAATGTACTTAGAAAAATATTCTTAAAGACCACATTAAATTATTTTGCAGACCAGTATTGCTGGATCCTACATAAAGTAATTTTAATGAGTTTTCCTATATAAATTGATGCTTTAAGTAACTTATGTGGTGTTAAGAAGAGACTGATTCACAGCTGAAGCCCCTTTCTACAGTACAGAAAAAGAAAGGGATGTATTAAAAAGCCCAAAACCATAAACCATAAACATGAAGTTCTTTGTAATGCCTGAGGGGACAGCTAGGTCTATGGGAATAAAACAATGTAAGACAGTAGTCTCCTGACACCAAGATATAATTTTTGCTCAGGATTTTTTGTAAAASTCTGTTTATTATGTGGGCATAACAGTAAGGAATATAAACTTGGTTTTGTGCTCTTTTGTAAAGGTAATGCAGCACAGATTTCCCCAATCTAAATCTCTGACTTTTTCTCTTAGAAATTAACCTTTGAGGCTTTTAATTTATCTTGTGGGAAAGGAAAAAAAAAAAGTTTTTTTAATTCTATGTGGTTTGGTTGTTGTGTATTTTTTACATCCATAGTACATGTATATGCATGACAACAATTATTTGTTTTATATGAATGGATAAAAATGTATTTATTTCATGTAAATAGACCATATTRGCTCATAATAATCCAAATAAATATTATAATGATAAGAGAAAAATATTGTTGTTTCCCGCATGTCAGCTATTGAAAATATTGAGGCACATCTCCTTTAAAGATTTATTTGCTTTAAAGCAAGCTGATTCCAGAAGGGAGTTGTAGTCTAATACATACTTCTTGTTAAGTGCTAAAATGACCTCAGTCAAGGATCATGTTTTTCARCTTAGAAACTAATACTGGCTCATTTTGAATAAACACAGATAACTCTTGCTCTTGCTCTGATTTSATGTCAAATGGAAAATTCCAGAGTACTTATCTGTCCACAGCATTTAATAGGCTATGCTTTTAGAATTTTAAGTGAGGGCATTTTTACCAAAACCCAGTAATCTTACTACAGTTCACAGAAAATCTTCATGTCTTATTCTTGCTTCCTTTCTATCTAGTAGACAGATATGAAGCTTGTCATTTTATACATGTATTTTTTCAAAAATTGCTATTTGAAGCAACAAAAAGGCAATCTCTATTAGCCAGTAGAGAACTTGAAATTAAAAATGAGAAGATGGTGTTCTACAAGGAGTTGTCTTGAGGAATTTTTTGGCAATGTATTCATTTAAGTCTGAGTTTGGCTCAGTTACTGTGGTCTTTCATTGGTGAGAYGGTACAAGAACAGAGGGTCTTAATCTGACAACTTGGATGACTTCTTGTTTTAAATTTATTCTTGTTYTAAAGAATATGGATGCATGCTAAGACAATGAAGGAGCCAGTTAGCATAAGGCAGTAAATGACTGAAAAATCGAGAAAAAATGAGGAAAAAGTAGAATTAAAGTGTTTAGTTTTAAATATGTTGTGTTYGCCTCCATTTAGTTCTTAATTTCAACAAATGTTCAAGTAAGTTGTCGGTTTTCAATGCAGTGATGACCTAGCTGCTTTAAAAATTTTGTAGAGAATGCCTAACTCATTTACATAACTCATTAAAAATATATTAGGCAAAGTGTATATTAAAAGCAGATCTTGAAGAGAGGAAATACAAGATAACTATTCAAGTTACTGTGTTGAGTTTGTTGGCTGGGTAAGGTCATTCGGTCTTTAATTAAACTGTTTGAAATAAAATCATTTGGCCTCTCACAAGTTTAGCTCTGGTCATGCTGCTAATCTTTGAAACAGTGTGGGGTATGGTGATATTAGTGTGTTAATGTTGGGAGTAGGATTTTTCACAACGCTGTCAGGTTTTCATTCCATCAGGTCCCCACCCCTGATGGATTTCTGTGCACATAATAACTATGGGTCTAGAACGAATTTCCACAGAACTCGAAAACTCTAAATTAAATAAAAGTTAGAAGTAACTTTCTGAAGTCTAATTAAAAAAAAAAAGTGAAATTGTTCTCATTTAGCATTTTTACTTTATCTCTCTGGGAAGTAGGAAGCTAACATTTTTTTTCTTTTTAATTTTTAATTTTTTTTATTATTGTTATACATGACAACTAACATGAGTGTGGAAAAAAAAATGCTGTTCTTAGTCCCCTGATAGCAATATCTCATATGTCTCCCGGCCTCTTTATTTTGTCTACTCATGTTTTCAAGATGCAAATATTATGGATTCTGCGTATTTCTCTTTGAGACTGAAAATAAAAAAAAACCCTTGCAATTTAGCCAAATTGGTCTATTACTCAGCAGAAGCTGAGGATCATGTTTTGAATTACAAACTGTTCCTTTTTCATCCTACCCCCCCACACACACATTCTTTTCCTTACCAAAACCATATAGAGTTAGCAAAAGATTAGGCACACACTTTTTTTTTGGATGYGTGAAATTTTCTGAAAAAAGTTGATTCTATTTTTTTCCAGATTAGTACAATCAGGAGAATTTCCTCCACTCTGTAGAGTATTTTTAACTCTATGAAGGGAATTTTGCTCAGCACCAAGGTCAGCTCCAGCACCTTTGTCATGGCAACAGGCAGGAAAAATGTTCTTTTTTAAAAATTTAAATGGTTTTCACCTGTGGTTTTGATTTCTYCCATTTGTATACACCTTAGTCAAACAACACAGATTCATATTTTCCTCACTCAGATGGTTTAAACATTGGCATTTCTTTGCAGCATTATTTGTTATAACCTTCCTGATTTTTTTTTTTTTAATTCAGGTATCTGCAAGTAATTCTCCGTATTGATTCCAATGAGTACAAAAAAGCCTTATATTTAAGTCCCTAATTTTGGTTTTCTATCTTGCRTGGTTTTTTGCTTTTGATTTAGTTGCCCTTTTCATTATCATACCAAACCCTGTTCACTATGAAAACAAAATATTTTTACGTATTATCAGTTTGAGTTACCAATTTGAGAAGTAATGGTATACATAYGACTTTCTAAAATTTGAATTTTTCTATGTCACCCTATGCGAGTTTGCAATTTTTCATATTTCTACTCTCTCTGGAAACTCAGCACCATATTTATTTTCAAGGGCTAAAAACATCCTAAATTGCATATTTWGAATTTAGAGCAATTGTATGAAATCAACCAAGGATGTCAGGAAATTCCCCAGGGGAATTCCATAGACTCAAAAATCCAATAAGCAAAAGTATGTTGTTTCCTTGAGTAAAATTACAGGCTGTTCTACAGCTGTTGAAGCCTTAAAAATTTGCAGGAAATAATCAAACATTCCTTGCAGAAGAAAAAGTTAACAAAAAACATGATACTTTAGATTTTGTACTAGTGTGGTTCCTTAGGGGGAGTTCTGCACTCCACTCCATTGAAATTTGATGTAAAATACCTTCAGTCCTTGGAGCGGTGAGTAGAGGCCAGAACTCCTACAGGGCTTGCTGGAATGTACAGTTACATTGCTCCTTGGTTTACCTGATTTTTTATAATCATTCAATAGCAGGGAGATTCAGTGCTCTTGCATGAAATCTAAATAGTAAATGTAATTTTGGGCTCTATCAAGCCCAAATAATTGAATTTATTCCCTCTTTTCATATCTATTATCTACCTATCATGCACAGTACACAATCATTCACAGTCCTGTAGTATAATAGATATAACAAGACAACACTCTTTCAGCATTTTCAGGTCTATTTCCCATATTCCATTTAAAGTGAAATAAACTTAGGCAAAAACCTACATTAGAATAAAGCAATGATCAAGTACATTTCAGTGTAGTTTTGACAAGTCAAACAATTATTCATGTATTTTAAAACTCAGGTCCTCTCAGGAAGATTTTTTTAATAAATTGGCATGAGTTTCCTTTAAAATTTGTAAACTTGACACTCATCTCAAAGATTGGAAATGCTTACTTTCTTCAGGGGATTCAGAACTGTGTTATATGAGGYTGTAGATTTATGTGCTCATTTAAATCAAATGTAGCGTAGGATGTAGGGTGGAAGAGCAACAAGGGAATCTTTCAAGAGAATTTGGAAACTTCTGATGCAAATGAAAACAGACTGCTCAAAGTGACTCATTAAAAGTTCTCAGTAGAGGCATCCCACGAGGCATGCCATGGGGCAGGAGCTWAGGATCACAATTCTTTTGGTTATCATGCTATCTTAGAGTTGGCTTAAGTCATACGAYTGACAGCTCTGCTTTTAGACATTTTCATTTATCTTTGTTAATATTTTTGATAAGTGAACAGTTTCTACAATAATATTTTTAGAATGACTTCTTACTTTGCCTTCTTTGACAAAGCCTGAAGCTATACACATAAATTATCTAAGACATGGTCCTAGGYTTTTTTTATTTTCCTACTACTTTTATAATAAAAAAAATCTATCAATCAAAATGCTACATTACCTATTTGTTCTTTAATTCAGTATATATCTATTTTTGTCCTTGATGTATCATTGAAGGTGATACAACACACATGGGTAATGATTATATTTGATTTTAAAAGAAAAGAAGTCGTGAATAACATACAAAAGTTAATTTTTGTTAAAGGTCTCTAGTGGAGTTAATAAAAAAAATTTAAACCTTTTAAAAATTATAATAACGAATGAATGAAGAATGTTATGCAAAAACAAAAAGAGGAATATATGTATATCTGAAATRTCTACCTTTTTCAATATAATAATCTTCTGGCATTGTTTTAATTAGATACATTCTGAATTTGAAAGAAATATTCTACTGTTTGTACTACTTTCTAGTTGCTAGGAATTTCATTAATATATGATCTTATTCAAATGAAAGTATTATCCAGTGTACACATTGGTTGTCCATGACTGTAAGTGGTCAAAAATTTTCGTTTAAGGTATAGGAGAAAAATTCAATCTGCAATAATTGTGTGTACACACCTACTGATSCTGTCAGACTAGGTTTAATATGGTGTGACTAATAGGAAGAGATCTCACTTTTTCTTGTCCTATACATGGATATGCTAATTGCATGTTTCAGAGGTTCTGTGCTTGAGACTGAACGGCCAGCAAGATGAAGACTGTGATTAACAGCATTGAAACGAGAACTAAACTTCCATTAAAAAAAACAAACAAACAACAACAACAACAAAAAAACCAAGAAAACAAACCACCAAACAACATAAAATCAAAACCAGACAAACAGTAAATGGAATCCATATAAGGCATTCAATTTAGTACATTWTAAATCCTTTGGTGTGGGTTGAAAAAATTCAACCTTCTTGAGAATTTCCTGGGGTCACAGAATTTCTGCTTAGCGATCCCATCTGAAAAAAATATTACTTTAGCTTGCAGACATAGAATTAGTCTCTGCTATTTACTTTAACAATAMGTAGCACCTTAGTCAAGTTTATTTTACTGATTTCAAGGTCTGAAACTTAACCCAAAGATTCAATGTGTATAATTATGATACTCAGCTAACATTTGCTTTATAATCAAGGTTAAGACACTTTAAAGGGTCAATTCCAAAGTAAGAGAAATTGAATCATGTCTTAAATGTGCCTCCTTTCACATTTTGTGGTGATATAAAAAGAGAAACTTAAAAAAAATTGTATACAAAGAGTTGAGGCAATTAGAGAATATTTTTAGTTGCCTTTCATCCCMAACCATTTTGTGATTCTGTGATCCAATTTCTCAGAAAAAGAGGTACAAAGAAAAGTGTGAAACAAATTTACCAGGTATAGTTTTGAGTGGAAAGAGTACAGACGCCAGCATAGACAAGCTATGTTTTTTCAATAAAAATCCATACCACAATATCAAATTTTATGTCTCAATCAATGCTGCATCATGAATGATTTTTAAATCTTTGTGGGTTTGGGTCCRTGATATTCAAAAATGCTTTTCTACAACTATAACAGCTTACATGTTGCTTTGAGAGGTGTTTGAAGAAACAGGATTTTACTAAGGGTCTGGTTAAAGTTTGCAGTGAATAAATGTAAGGGGAATGTGTAAACTGTTGTCATTATCCACATTTTATTTATGATGGTAAAGAAAAMAGCCTAATGTAGAGTTAAAAAGATAATAAGTTGTATATAGCACATCAAAATCATATAAGATCAATGAGAACAACCTAGATTACCATGTTTTATAATTAACTCATAAGCCTAATTTTTTTTTTTTTTAATTTGTCTTCTTTTAGTTTAAGAATTTCAACGGAGAGCGTGTAGCTCAGTTTGGTGCATGCTCATTGTATCTAGACATGATCAGCTGGCTAAAACTTGCCCAATCTGTTGCATGTCGAAGTTAATTCAGTGGCTTTTTGACAAAGGAATATTTCAGAAAGAATACTTTGTTTAGCAATCCTTTTAGACAGAAGATTGTGGCTCCCCCTTYACCATTCAGCTCCTTCTGGATTTTYAATGTGATGATTATCACTCTTCATTAATTATATAGTGAATTGAAGAGTGCAATTATATATTTTAAATTCCCCTATGGGGAATAAAACACAGAATTATGATATTTAGTAAAATGAAACTCATAATTTAAATATAACAAGTTTAATAATTTATGGTATTTAGTACTAAATCAGTACCGTAGAAATCCTACATACTTAGAAAAAGAAGAAAAGCCTATTTAGTGAATATTGTTCTTCTTAAAGTCATTATTTAAATCAACCATTTTCAGCAACACTTTGTGCTCCAGACTCATCCACTGATTAATGCTGACATCCTACGATTATTGTGGCTGGGGTTTTTTTTATCCAGAAGATCAAAAAGGAAGTGAAAGAACAAAGGAAGGAATTGATATATTACCGCAATCTCAGATGTTATCTATCTCAAAACATCATTGCATAGCATATATCATAGAAATAACAGCCCTTTCAGAAAMATGTAAGTTTTAGGATCTTATTTATGAAAAATATACCATTTTTATGGATGTTCTGTATAGAGAATCTTTTTCCTGTGCAGTAAGTTTCCCACTTATTGCACATACTRTCTATCCTTATGTCTTTTTGGTTATATTTACTTGTTCTTTAACATGAAATCTTCTTMATTTAAATATGAAGTTTAGGAAGCCAGTCCTAAAACACCAAGAAAAAATCTTCTTTAGCATAATAAAGAGGAAATGGGAAAATGGTCAAATTAAAATAAGGTTTAATATTTTGTTGAGGAAAAAAATTACTATGGAGAAATAGTAATGACTTCTTAGACATATCAGACACTGAGCTTGCCAGCAAGTCTACTTAAGTTATGACCTGACTGAAGGAAACTGCAAGACTGCAAGTATGTTCTGAGTTATAAGGAGATTTGCTTATTCCCACAGGCAGGAAAGTGTTCAGTAATCCCTAGGAAAGCAGGGCTTCATCATGCCTAAATGTGACTTAGGGAAGACAAGCACCATCATGCTGAACATCTCCCATTCCTTCTTCTTCCCTCACTTTGATATACTGAGCATTACACCATTTGGTATGGAATATCCTTTGGGTCACCTGAGGTCAGMTGTCTTGCCTSTGCCCCTCCTAGTTTCTTGTGCATCTGCTGCCTCCTGGCTGGTTGGGTGGTACAAGAAGCAGAAAAGGCCTTGGTGGGGTGCAAGTATTGTTCAGCAAAAAAACCCCTCTGTATTCTCTGTGCTGTTTCCAGCACTCATACCAAATATTGCCCCATACTRCCTACCATGAAGAAAATTAGGTCTATCCCCAAAATGAGCACAAGAACATTCCTAGGTAGGTACAATTCCTAATCAGTATATGTTGAAAAAATATAAGCAATTTTTAAATGGAAGTATCAATGTGAATTTTGGCTATTTATTGATTTTATCCTTTTCTTTTTCCTAYACAACTGAGTCTAATTACAGCCATTAAAGAAACAAATCATAGTGCAGGTTTCCAATCATCTTGAAATCAAAACATGGGACCTTATTTTTTGGTATTAAATGCGTATTTTTGGTGAGAGACTGAGGATTTAATTTGTATTGCTAATTTCTACTGATAATTCAGAGAGTAGGAATACCAATTTCTTTCCTTGTATAGGCAACCTGAAAAATAGAGAAGTTACCCACAAAGATACCATAAAGCACATGGTTTTTTGTTTTGGTTTGTTTTTTTTTTTTTAATCTTTGCATAAGAAAGGGTTTTATTGCCTTCAAACTGATTTGGGATTAAATTCCAGAACAGATGCATGTTTTTTTCTCTGATGTGCTTTCCATAAAACTGATTTAAGACAATGAGAAAGCTGTGGGGGAGAAAAAAGTAATTTAGACTACATGAAAGTCTTAAGGTACAAAACTATTCATTGGAACTATATTGGAGTTCATAATTATTGTCATGGAAGACTAATACAACCATAAAGCATAAAAAGGAGAAACAAACAAATGTAGTGACAATATAACTAGTGGTGATAAAAGTCATAAYGCCATTTCTGCCAGTTATGTTGTATTTTGTAAATATAATTAAAAATAATGAATCCATGACTACATGAATTCATGAATTCAGACATCCAGCCTAGGCAGTAATTTCAGAGAATGGGACAAGCTAGTCATACTGACTTCTTCCATGCAGAATTTTTAGATGGAGAATTTTCAGGCCAGAGAAATGYTCCTGGAAACAAGCCTCAACATGTGATAAACACTGCTTCTGAAATTTCCTTATCTCAGATATCATAATGGTTTATTTCTTWAATGACAACATCTAACATGGACTCAGAATTAAAAGATATTATGAGAAAYTTATGTTGGAAGGTTTTTCTCACTTATCTTCATGACCTTGAAGAAAAGAAATTAAAACAGTAGTGGAACCCTAAATATCACATTCTTATAAATTGCACACAGTTCAGCTGAAAATACATGATTATATTCACTTGACATAAAATTTGATCACATTCCCCAAAAATCAATCATAAAATTAATTTCCAATATCAGTTGCAAATCTCAAATGTCATGTCATGCATAGCTCAGTACAAATTGATGCARTAGTGCAATTGTGCACAGATTATAGCAACTTAAAGTGATTTTTTTCAAATATTAAAATCTTGTTTGGAAAATATTATTGTGAGTGCAMTCAGTTGGCAACAAGGAGCCATATGGTGTCCTTGCTGAATGAGAGTTTTATTCATGTACGGCTCTTGTAAGTCAGAATAACCAACATTAACATATCTCATGTAGGTATAATAAGAAAAGATGTATGATATGGCCTGAGAATCAAAAGCAGAACTGTAATGTTTTGACATGATTTATTCTCCAAAGCTACACAGAGAATGTTTGCTTAAAAATACTACCTTTTCATAGCTASAGTATGTTGTAAACTGCATGCACAATTAGGCATAAACCTAAATGCTTATGGGTATCACTGTATCAAAAGATAAAAGTCCATGTCATATTTCAGGGCACAGTTGTACAGATTTTTCCTAGTATCTAGAAAACAAATCAACTAAAAAACTCTTATTTTCTTCCTTGCTGCCCTTTCTTTCTATTCTTTCTCTRCCTTTATTATTGTTATTATTAATAACAGTTTTAATAGCTATCATTAYTTTGTTCTGTTACTAGCTTTCCTTTTACTAGTGCATAAACCACTCATATAAGCTAAAGGATAYCACAAGAGTAAATACACAAGCATCACTAATTAGGTATGCTGTGTAAGATAAAATATGAAATCTTAGAAATAAAGTTGAAAAGCTACAGATTCTCTTACATTATTTTATGCTCAGAAATTATGGCATAAAATGATCTTATTTTTTCTCTATGTAATTACCCAAAAGTTTGACAAATTTAAAATGTCCTTTGATTTTATTTATTKCTCACAAGACTATCAGAAAATTGTCTTTTTTAAAAAAGCAATGAAAATATGAACCATTTATCTTTTAATGGTAGATTTAAATCTTTAATGTAGAATCACAAACTTGTATTTTAAAATACTATACAGATTTGTTACTCTACAACCTAAATGAAACATGCTTGAAATCGCAACTATAAATGTGCAACATGTAAATKACTTTTTCTTAAAGAAATTTACTCAGACTGGACATTTTAAACAAATAGCTCAATATGTTTAAACATATAACTCAAGCATTGAAAATAAATGCAAGAAGGGATACCTCCAAGAATTTTTAATTTCTTTTTYTTAACTTAATGTCCTGTTAAAAAATCTAAAATAACATTTGTTTTATTGTTAAGATCCAAATCACTCTGTGTTTAAGTGGAGTTTGAACAACAATGAGATGTCAAAGCTTTATTGCAGATAGGAGAAATTTTTCAAGCCTTTCAAAAGAGACCTGAAATATTTTAGTCARTGTCAGTAGCTTAGAAGAGAACACCAGTCTTTAAGGGGACTTTGATGTRGCATGCTGCTTGWGTGYTCAAATCAGACAGTTTGCAGGRAWTCCTCACAGTCCTGTGGGAAAGACWGAAAAAAGAGCATGCTTTCATCAAATTTTACAAAAAATATCTGGAATAAGACACAAAAAAGCTGAAACTGGTATGTTAACCAAATAAAAATGAAGTGAAAAAGAAGAGAAGCTCTGCATCTGGAACCTCTTAAATYCTGCACTAATTATGCTACTTAAAGATGAAATAATTTCGCCAGCCAACATTAGGGAAACCACAAGAAAAATTGTCATCCAAACCTCTAAATATCTGSAGTTGATTTTATTTTTCTGGAAATTTTATTTTCACTTTCATTTTCAATTTTAATATTTTATCCCAAATCCAACCACTTGCTTTAAATAAATCCATATTTATGTGACTGAGATAGACTTACAAATTATTTTTAAGTCCCAAAATTAGGAATTGTTCTAGAAAAAAATCTCATAGTGAATCTGTAAATCACCATTGGAAAGAAAAGATGTTTGAAATACCATATTTTCTTTTTAAAGAGCTGAAGATAAGAACACTTATCCTTGTCAACTTCCATGAAACAAAATTAAACCAATTACACTTGCTAATCTGAAATACCTCTRTAYTGTCAAATGRGCCATAAATTTCCACTRAGAAAACAATTAAGGGTGTTTTGGAAAATGCATATTCTTTACAACATATAAAAGTGCCTCAAAGCATGAAAGCTAGAAATTCATGGATACTGAATTTGTATTTTAATTGGCCATTATTTTCTGAATATTTTCAAGTCATAAAAACAACTGTACAAATGATACTTGAAAATGGTCTTAAAAGAGCATAACTAAGCAATCAGTTTGAAATTTTGCAAGCTAATACTATTTGCATATGATAATATGAACACAAGTTTTGAAGATACTCAGATGAAGTTTACAAATTAAAGTGATTATACTMAGTATGTGTTTTCTGGTAACTTCACATTTCACATGCAACCCAGATAACAGTCTTTTGCAGCTTTCTACAAAACAATTCATATTCAATATTGCATTTTTTACCTAGAAACATGTGAATCAACTGAGACATTCTTACAAAATAATCTCTGTAGACTTGAAGCTGCCAAAAGACTGGTAAGATGGAGGAAAAAAACCTTTTTTAGGGAATGTGACACGAATGGGAAAAGTTAGTAAAGTAAATACAGTTAGTAACAGATAATGTTAGTTAAGAAGTTAGTAAAACAAATAAAAATACTTTTTATTACAGAGGCAGAAAATACAAAATATTAAAAAATAAATCTGTTTAAAGGAAAAATAAAAAAGAGAGAACAAAAGTTGTTAAGGCATAAATTCTTCATGCAAGTGTGTAGGCACATGGTGTGATACTCACTCTGCCATGTATGTGATATTGATACCCCTCCAGAAAGCTGTTCTTCTCTGAAGGTTTCTTAGTTAAAAAATGCTTTTAGTTTTTTTTTTTTTTATTTATTTATTATTACAGATAAAAGAAGTATATTTTTAAAGCCAAAGTAATAAGATTTGACAAAATATCTAAAACACCTTGTGATTACCAGAGAAGCTGACAATTCTATTTTCTATGCAAGAATGTTTGATATTGGTTTATGACCAAGACATCTGAATGCAAAATACACACTGGAATGTGATGCTTTAGTATTGTAATGCACCATTCAGTGGTGCATTACAATTTTTATCCTAGTGATGCATGAAATCTGATTACTTATAAAGCCATTGGACAAAAAGAAACAAACTCTACTAGTAGTCTTCAAATAATGTTTATAAAGAATAAAAATATTTTGCAAGATTTAAAGTGAATGCAGATCATGCATATTTATTGTTCCATCGGAACGAACACCAGGACATTATGATTTATTGTTAGGCATCTTTACATTGTGTGAATCTGGTGTTTACTAAAATGTAGACACCTTCACTGCACCTTAAAATCATTAAATCATAACACGCGTAGTTGCTTTTTTTCCTGGAGCATAAATCATTGCTTCTAATACATTTAGTAGAAAACCACTGTTGAGGTTACTACGTTTTTCTTCCAAGCGCATATCAAAACACAGTGTGTAAATCATAATTGCAAAAAAAGCAAATCCCTGTTTTAGGGTTGAGAACATATAACTTGAACGCTTTCACTGGCTTCCTGATTTTTTTAGCAGATGTGAAAATACTAAAACACTTTCAGGTATTTACCCAARCAAACTGAATTATATACTGCTTTCTTTCCTTTCTTTGCTTCTTAGGATGTAATAAATGTAGAGCTGGAGTCACAATATAGAAATAAAGTTTGTGTTTTGAGTTTTTTTGGCCTGAAATGCTCTTGAGATTTCTGATAGTTTAGGGGGAAACAAAAATAGGTCTCTCATAAGGCTTTAGGCAGATATTTTTTTTTTCTTTTCTGTCTTCATGCACAAGTTATGTTAACTTGATTTTTATAGAATTTAATAATTTAAATAATTTAACTGATGTGTGCAAAGAACTGCATAKTTTTAGTCTGGTTTAGGTTTTTCCACCTCCTCCATGAACAGATATTTGCACTGATATTCAATGAAGTTCTCAAACTATAGATTATACAGTAATCCATATAAACCTTTCTATAATTTTGTGGAAATMTGCAAATCCACTTAAAACACAGCTAAGGACTTTGTTCAGTCCTCTTGGGTTAGCATCACCATTCTGGAATTTGATGTTGACAAACATCTTCCTAATCTCATATATGTATTTCCTGATGTGCAGGTTATATTTGATTGCACCATTCTTCAGTTTAAAATAAAAGTTTTCTTTAATTTTRAAAGAAAGTGACATTACTATCTCAGTCACAGTTTTGGAAAGCTCAGAAAATAATATTTTGAGCATTGTTCCACATGCATAATCCTATATCTTTCTTATTTCATTCTCCTAGCACATTCTTCAAGATCCTGTATTAACATATACTAATGTATCATCAATCTACAGACCAGAAGATCACAAAAATTTAAGAGAATGCCTTCTGGATACAAATGGCCCACAATTTAAAGTGGTGTTTTTTGGTTTTTTTTTCATTAATATGTCACACTTCTGACTTTGAGTTTAGGTTTTCTTTTTCTTGGTGTATCAAACTTGTGCTTTACTTGAATCCAAAGTATTAATTACAGACCTGCGTTTTTCGTTGTTTTTTTCCAATTTAAATTCAATCAAATTTCAACACAGAGTCCAAGTTTGTGTTTTATGGGCCTCCTCTTATGTCATCATTAGAAAAATAAAACCCAATGTCAAAAATAGGACCACTTYTTAATTTTTCCATAACTATTTGATGAAGACTTTTTACTGTGACATCCATGACATTCCATTTTTTTACTTTAGTTTTCTAATAAATATTCTGAAAATTAAGATTTTTTTCATGAAAAAAATCATGTCAATGATGTCATTTATCCCCACCACACTAAGCCACTAAAAATCTCAGCAGACTGTTTAAACATTCTCTTCCAAAGTGATTTGATGGGAGTATGTTCTATGGCATAAGACAGTCTTTTTTTTACTTCACMTTCTCTTACATCAGTAATAAACTTTTTATTTAATATATAWCTAACCAAGACTAAATTGGATCCAGMCAATTATTAACATTTCATTTCCTGYGATAGATAATGAAAAAAGAGRAGGTAAATCTATTTCTAATTAATTCTATTATTAGTATTACTTTATMCATTCTCATATTATCATTTATCTGATTTTATTTCTCTAATAAAATAAAACTAAACACAAAGTTTTTTTCCTGATTTCTGTATAGATTAGCCACTTCAGCATAAATACAAAAAGTTACTTCTTTTTCCCAACATATGGGATCTGTCATTCCAAATAATTTTTAGCATAAATATCCCAGTGATCAAATATTCAAGGGCTATAAGACTCTAAGGATATAATTATGTTTACAGACTTTAGAAATGTCCTTTTTTGGWCAGGATATAAAGCCTTAAAATAAAGAGCTTAACAGTCTAGTCATAAGGTCAAGGAGAGTCAGTACCTTTTCTTRAAAATTCCTAAACATTTCCTGACTGTTGTGTCTAACCTGATCTTGAAAACATGCATTGAAGGGTAAATTTCAGTGTCCCTCTTGAGCTACTTAAGAACTACTTTTCTGATCCCTTATTGGCACAGGTAACAGATTCCAAGGTTAAAAAAAAAATTATTACTTATTTACCTCCTTCTCTGACTTTTATGCAAAATGATGGAATCTATACCCCAAAGAATATTTTGCCTCTTATTAATTTATCACAGCACTTTTATATGATATAGCCATATTCTAGATTTAACGTATTGAAAAAACAGATTCTCTATCTTTAAATGCATCTTACACAATTTATACAAAGCTGTTTAGTCAGATCAACRTTTACTTTGGTATGCTTTTTCTTAGCACAGGAGTTAATGTATAGCTTTAATGGAGTGAAATATGTTTCTTGCCATGTATTAGGTTGCAACTCCTAATAGATTGGTATTATCTATTTTTTTTTCTCTTTAACAAGAGAAAAACTGTTTGCAGAAAAAATACTGACCAGAATGAAGTCCAAAACAAACATGCTTCATATCCAGCTGGGAAACTTACAAAGAGTTCTAATTAGACTTGCAGTACTGGGATTTTTAGATTTTTTTTTTTAAATTTTTTGTTCTTGTTATTTTAGGATTTCTTAAAGCTCCTGCTTCCCTACATTATTCATGATGTACCCCTGCAGAGTGTGTTGAAAACCTTATCAAATTCATGTTGTATAAATTTTATTGCGGATATTGGTTTTTTAATTTCTTCCTAAAACAGGAAAACAGACATTAATTTATTTTAGATGTTTAATTCTGGGATTTATTTAAATATAATTCATTATTGAGTGCTCAACACCTTATCTATTATTATTCCACCAAAATTTGAAGAGTTATTCCATACTGTCCAATCTCATGACCATTTTCTTTTTTTCTTTTATCATGCTATAAAGAGTTTTCAGACAGATAGCAATGTAAGTGATGAATTTTCATTYAAAAAGACTGAAATGCAAATACATTGTCTCAAGCAGAATTATCTAACTGAATAAATTTTAAATGAGCAATTCAAATTTCTTACAGAGATGTATTTAATTTTACATATGATGGGGTCAAGGACACAAATTAAAAATCTTATGATTTAATGCAGGAGAAACAGTGTGAGAAAATAAGCTTACTCATAAGAATTTTCCATTTGTGACCAAAGAACAGTGACTGTAAAACAGTGACAGGTATCATGAAGAGCAGTGGACAAACACAATTAGCTGTTGACCTGCTGATTTAGGCACACTGAAGAGATTTCAATTAGGATCTGTATGACGTATCTTTATAATGAAAAACAGTGAGAAAAAAAAGTTCTCTCTATGTTACTAAACAACCATTTTGMAAATTGAAATACACTTTTCTTTGGGAAGTTCAGGCTCTTTAAGATCTTTGAAATTTCTAAAGTTAGGTTCCAGCRCATGAATCTTCAGAGGCCACTAGAGAAACCTCAGTATTAAGATTTTGTTACACTCTACATAAAAAAGATCACTTGCAGAGCTTTGTATCTGAAATGTAAAACTTTTACAAGAAAAAGATATTAATCACACTTTGCAAGAATTAATAAGTTACAGAGAGATAATAAAGCAGTATTGAAAATATGTACAGGGCAAGTAATTAGAAAAGAGGGAATTAGGAATAAAAGGAGGTGGGTGTGTGGTAAGATAGATAAAGATAGAGTGGGGAGACAAATAAGGGTTAGTACTAAAGGCAATCTTGTAGCTCATGTATTGCAGCTGTGTTAATTATCTTAGAGTGGGAACCACCTTGCTCTCCCAGCTATAGGTGTGATAAAGAGTGAGCTGGCTGCAAGGGGTTTGGTTCCAGTTTCAGCTCAGTTGGAGTCTGCTGATGTGCTGTGCAGAGCCAGGGACAGGAGGTTGTGCAAGAGACAGATAGGRACAGGATGGAGTGAGCTGGTGCTGTGAGAAGGAAGAGAGAAGAAGGAGAACTGACTGGCTGCTGGCATAAATGGACAGACCTTGAGAGCTATTTTGGGAAGCTAGATAGAGACTSTTAAATAACAAGGTGTTGGTAAGTGAAGCCTTCTGGAAAATGTGAGTGACATAGATAATAAAGTCCTGATACTTGTAGCCCATGTAAAATTTGTAATGAAGTGCTTTGTGTGTTTTAATTGTCTCAACAACCACATGTGTGTTGTGCTCACATTTGAAGTAAGTGAAATAAGAAAATTAGTAAGGAAAGCAGGAAAGACTCAAAGAAATAAGCAATTTGCCTGGATTTTTATATATTTAAACCAATTTCATTGTGTCTCTGTTCTTAATTTCCTGACAGTACAACTTAAGAGGAGAGGTTAAATTTGCTGTAGGAGACTGTAGATGTTGAGGTATAAAAATGATGTATAAAGACAATGGATGTAGCCTTACTGTAACAGCTGGATGAAGATGAAATAGGAAGAAAYTTGGCTCTGTTGGAAGTGTTTGAAGTCACAGTAATTTAATGGGATAGAAAGAAAAAAGCAAACCACAGGTATCATATTATGCATAAGAGGAACATAAGTAATTCTTAAAAGAACAGTGCTTACTTAGTGACAGTTCTATTGCTCTGCATTCAATTAGTGAGTGCATTACTCACTTTTTAAGGACATCGTGAAAGTACAGATTTTACAACAATAATTCGATTTACTTAACGATGCCAATTCCTTAAGTGGGATACATAAGGAAGAACCATTCAGCTTGTTGGCTCTATTTGCAGCATGAAAGCATAAAAGATTTGWTCTTTTTTTATTTCTAAGAATTGTGCAACAGAATTTCTATCAAAAGAAAAGTGTGTATATCCATACCATACACCTAAACTTCTTAGAGAATGTGTTGGTATTTATTGTGATCATACTTTCCATAGCTTAAAAGTTTGTTTTATTCCTTAGTGCCAATATTAAAACTATAATTGTGACCATTAATTTAACACAATCAAAAAATTGCATAAGAGTAGAAAAACAAATGTTTTCAAATTAAATTGCTTATGCTTAGCAATTTTGGAAATTTCTCCTGAATGTTGACTGYGGGGGAAAAAAAAAGCCTAGATTCCTCTGGAGAAAGAATATTTGTACTTGCCATGTTTTCAGCAAATAGCAGAAATTATTGGCCCAGAATGGCTAATATAAAATTGGTGAATTATTTATTTCATTTTTTTCCAAAACTGCATATGGAAGCATAGTTGTTTTTTATAAGCTTACTATCCCTAAGCAGGAAGCTGTTTTGTTTAATAGTTTAATTCCTATGTAGTCAGCCTCAGGTCAGGATATAAGAACAGGAGTGTAGCAAATATTATAATTATTATTGCTAGTAGTATTGTCTAGTCAAGAATTTGCCAGAAGCTGTTATGCTAGGTGCTGTCTGAGCACAGAACTGAAGTATAGATCTTTTAAAAGAAATAATGACAATAAGCAATTTTCCCAGAATCTCACTTGGGAACAGTAATATCTCTTCTGATATATTATCTGGTTATTTCAATAAAGACTAAGACAATTGGATCCCAGGCCATTATTATATACTAATAACAGAATCAATCTCTTTCTTTGAAATTATAGCAGTAATGAACTAGCTATAGAAACACTCTTAGATAACATCTTTCTGCTATATTGGAGAGGCTATTAAAAAAAAAAGTTTTCTGCTTATTACAGTATCAGGAATAAAAAAAATCAAATAAAGGATTTTCCTCAGGAAAAAACCTTCAGCAAAAAGGTTTTAGGTCTTATTCTGGATGCAGGTCTAATGTGATAGGCCAGGCAGTCTTTAGGCACAACTGATTCTGTTACATAGCTAATCAGAAAAGGCATTTCCAAGTAGTACTGCAGAAAGAATTATGAYGCAAAAATGGTGCTCTGGAGCTGTTCCTTATTATCTTTATTTTTTTTTATAAGGGTGGATGAAAATTCAAGAGAAATGCCAAAATATAAAATCTCAGCAGGTTTTAAGCTAATGTCTTTTTAAAAACCAGAATTTTTTATTAAGTTACAAAAGACAAAACTGAGAACTCCTACAGCAGTCAAGAGGGATAGAGTACTAGGACCCTGACTTTAGTGAAATGCCACCATGCGCAAGAGGATATACAGGACTGTGRGAAAAACAATGCCTTGCAAAAAGACAGAACTGACAGGTGAGAAGCGTTCAGCACAGAAAAGTCTGATTCAGAATAAGTGTAAATCAGTCTGAACACTCAGACTTCAGATTGTCTTCCATACCCAGAAAAAGGAACCCTTGATCAATTTGTTTTACAGTAGAAAACTTTACCATTAAATTTGTCTGAACCATACATTCTGARATTAGAATTTCATGGATGAGTTTCTGCCATAGAAGTATTTCTATTCAGAGTTGATTAATTCCAGCATCTTCTCATATGAATTTGTCTACAGTAACTGCAGTCAAATAAAGCCCTTAATAATTTACTGGAGACAGGTGAATCCTAAAGTACAGTATCAGTTTTCTTGTGTACAAGAAATAGTACAGATTTCTGCAACAGACTGAATCATCATCATCGGATGTCTGGTTTCAATGTATTCTATGCAAGTCTCTGTAATTTGAATACATAATAATAGAATCTCAAAATAACAATTTMTATATGAACTTTACAATCCATCATAGAGTTTCTCACAGAAGAACTGTAKATTAATTTTTGAAGATAATTAAATCTTCACAAAGAAAAAAATAACTTTAAAACTTGGGGTTGTTGGTTTTTTTTTTATTGTTTTGTTTTATCTTAACAGCAAAAAAGAGGAATAAATAAGACATAAGTCCATTATTTGGTGAAATTGATCACCTCACAAAAAAGAAGGATGATACAGCACAGACATTTAATGTTTTCTTTGCCTTTAAAACCAATGATGGCTTCAGGGGAAAAAACAGAGCCTTGGATTGGARGACTGTGTCTGGGAGAATGGTACATTCCCAATGGCTTTGAACTTGTGTGGGATTTGCARCAACATAATGACCTTAAGTCCACAGAGCCTGATGAGATTTGTTCAAAGGAACTGAGAACATTGGCCAGTGTTRTTGAGAGAGGTGCCTCAGTTATTTATCAATGGCATTGGCACTCTAGAGAGGTCCCAGATGACTGAAAGCTAGCAAATATTATTCYRGTTTTTAAGAAGGACAAGAAGGAAGACCCTGATAATTTTAATGCAGTGCCTGGCAAAATTATGGAGAWKATTATTCTGGGRCTTATTGAAAAACATTTGMAAGACAATGCAGTCATTGGTCAAAGCTAACATGGGTTCATGAAGGAAAAGTTGTGCCTTAAAGACTGAATAACCTTTTTTGATAAGGTTACCCATCTTGTGGATGAAGGGAACAGGGCAGATGTGGGGCAAGGGTGAATGATTTTAGCAAAGCTTTTAGTGCATCTCTCAGACTATCCTGGACCAATTATCCAGCTTACAGACAGACATKTAAACAGTATGAGGGGTGAACATGMCTGAATGGTTGGTCTCAAAGTGTTGTAGCAAATGGGTAGRCAACAGGTTAGTGATCAGTCATTATTGATGTTTCCCAGGGCTTGGTTTTAGGGCCAATTCTCTTCAATATTTTTATTAATTACCTGGGCACAAGAGTTGAGTTCACATGAAGTATGTTTGATGATGATAGTAATTTAGGAAGCCCTTGATTTCCTCAAGGGGAGAGAGGCCTTACAGGGAGAGTCTTGATAGATTAGACTGCTGGGCAATAACTTGAGGGAGAGAAAAATCTCTCCCTCAGGCAAGGTCAAGGCAGTCCTCCTGTTAAGGGAGAGAAAAGCCTCTCCCTCAAACAAAGGTCAGGAGGTCCTGCCCCTGTAACCAGAGCCTAATGGTAACCACGCCCCCTCATATTGTACACTATAAAACCGGCCAGCTCTGGCCAGTCTGTGCTCTTGGATTATGCATCTGGGGAGGCCACGTGTGCTTGTGTTCCCCTTAATAAATGCAACCTCAGATCTCCAATCCAAGACCCCGTCTCGTCTCATTTCCATAACCAGCTGATAGACAAGGTGAGCCCAGGGCTGCTCAGAACTTGCTCCCAACCCGCTCACACAATAACTAACTGCATGAAATTCGTCAAGGAGAAATGCTGGATTCGGTCCCTGAGTCAGTGTAATCCTGGAAGTACTTGTAGACTGGAGGACAAGAGACTTGTGTAAAGCCCTGCAGAAAGGGAGCTGGGAGTTCTGATGGTAAGATCCATATGAGCCAGGAGTGCACCCTGGCAGCCATCAGTCTGGCAGCCAGCCATATCCTGGGGTGCCTTAGGCCCAGTGTAGCTGCCTGATGAAGAGATGTGATGCCGTGCTATACTCAGCATTGTTGCAGCCTCACCTTGAGCAACGTGTGCAGTTTGTGGTTCCACCATGTAAGAAGARTGGATTAGAATAGAAATAATAGAGTGTATCAAGAAATAGGGCAGCAAATATGATGAAAGGGCTAGAGGGTGATTTGTGAGGATGTCTGGGGACGTAGAGTTTGCTCACCTTAGATGAGAGAAAACTTGGGGGACATGTTGCTGTCTACAACTTCCACACCAGGGGAAGCCAAGAGGGAGGTGTTGACCACYTCTGTCTGGTGTTCAGTGAGAGAATGGCTTATGGCTCTTTCTGGAGCCACCACTGAGAGGGTGGTCAAGCACTGGACCAAGCTTCCCAGGGAAGTGGTCATGGCCCCAAGTGTATAGGTGTTCAAGAAGGATTTGGACAAATGTTCTGAGACAAATGGTTTAATTTTTAGGTTGCCCTGTGTGGAGTTAAGAATTCATGRTCCTCCTGGGTSCCTTCCAAYTCAGGATTTAGGRTTCCAKTAAAAAAAWTTTTGAACTTCTTGTTTTCTGTAGRAGCACTAAAGTTTGKRTTCTTTTGCACATATTGAGTCCACAGAAACCTGATCTAGACCCTCTAAGCTTTGTTTACAGTCAGAATATATACTTCTCAGTCAGTATATATACTTCTAGGAATGACTCATATCATGTTGGGGTAAGTGCTTAAGATTACATTAAGAAAAAAACAAAAACATTTCTCTAGGCTGATTTGCCTTTATCCATAYATAAATGACAATAGAGGATTTCCAGAGAAAGTTCAGAGTTAAACATCAGATTTTTTAAAAATCTGTTTTTAATGGTATGATGCTGTCTTCTCTCTATTATCTTATGAATAACTCAAGCTGCCCTATGAATGATCCAATGAAATGAATGACTGATCTGTAGCCATCTGCTCAGGAGTCTGACAAGTATGATAAACACAAGGAATTCATCTCATGAGGAAATGTGTAGATTTTACAAGTATGTTAGGTACCACCAGGTGGTTTCAAATTGGAGGCACATATTTTAAAGCCATACTAAAACCAAATATTAGTAATGAAATTTTTTTCATAATTTTACTTCTTTAAAATATATAGTTGCTTCTATATGTTTTAGGAAAAAAAACAAACAACAAAGCAAAGCCCACCAAACTCATAAGGCCATCGCTATTTTTTTTTTATTTTTGAACATTTGCATTTGATAACTTGGACTAATATTATTTTTCTGTCACTTCTGAGCAGCTTCATTTTGCCAGTTCTCTGAAGTTCATGCATTGTACAGRTAGTACATTTAGGTTTTTTACTGGTGTGTTGAAAAGGATTCCTTCCATCTCTCTAAAGAAAAGCAAAAATGTTAAATATGCATATAGTCAAGTTGACAAGTTTCAGAAACTGACAACATTGCATCATCATACCAGAGACCTGTCACAATGAGAAGACATTAACTTCTACTAGTGTCATTATCAAAAATCTGAAATATTATTTCTTCATGAAATATGACATCTGAATTGTGATGAGCTGTAATGCATCCTGCATGATGCTTGAAAGCTGTTTTCTTTTTCAAGAAAGAGTCACAATAGCCATCAACAACAATACTTATTTTTTCTTGAGAATGCACTTAAAAAGTCAGTGGCACATATGCAGTGTTAGTATTTTTGAAGAYATTCTAAGGATTGTTTTCCTTGGTTACTTTTTCAGAGTTCTACAAGGGACACAAAAGACTGTCTCATTTCTGAAGACATCATCTCCTCTGTCTCAGTAGGAAAGCATATTAAAAGCTGAATRATAGTCATGCATCTGTGTCCAAAGTCACTGAAATGCAAAATGTTATATGGTTCATTCTGCACTGTGATCTTCTCAGTCAAATGGTTTCAGTCCTGAATTGAACATTCTTTGAAGTTTGGAAACTGACCCTCAAGTTCCAGTGGTTTATTCAAAAATGAGTAACAGAATTCTATRTAAAAACCAAAACCCCACAAAATTTATACATTCTCTAAGAGTTATTTAAGCCTAGGAAACAAAAACATTTTTTTCAAGTTGGGCATAGAACTGCTGATATTACCTACATATTTTTTCTTTACAATCAAAAATTAACAGAAAATTTCACATGCCTTTTTAAGTTGTTCATCTAAATTGAGACTTTTAAAAATTCATTTTTATATTTAATCATATCCATATTTAGYTGTCTTCTCAAATAAGGTSACATCTAATCTGAAATAGAAAAAAAGAAATACTAAAGAAATAAAATCAAAGTCCTTCCTGGAAAAAACAAAAAGGAAAAAATAACAGGTATCTAGTAAAGAACCCTGCAAAAAAAAGCCCCTACGAATTTATGTCTTCTATTGCCAAGTGTGAAATTTCAACAGTATTTTTTACTCTTCTGTGCACTGAAACTGTCCACATCAGGAGTTATTTTCACTTCTAATTTTTGTATTTCTTACATGAATGTCAGAAATACTCAGTAGAAAGACTCTACAGCTCCAGATTTTTGCTTGCCTTAAGGGTCCAACTGYTTCCTTTCTCATTACCGTTTATACCTGTTATTTCAGCTCTGGATGTAATTTAACTACCATAATGCTGAAATGAGAACAGCTTCCATCACTTTTTAGAGGTAACAGATGCAGTCCCCSCATCAAATGGCATCTACTGCTTCTGCTTACTTTGTGTTTCATAACAAAGCTCTGTTTCTCTGGTACTTACAGGCTGACACGTTGCTGCAGCCCCATTGCCTAAGCAGGTTGCATGCCACTGCTCAGCAACAGTTTAAATTCMTTTTCACTGAAAATACCACAGGAAACAGGTATCAACTATTAAATTCCATTTTATGCCCACAAGAACCCTCTCTTGAGTGATTTTTATTTTTATAGCACTATTAAAGGTTCTACAATATATCAAGTCTTTTAACCCTTTTTAGTAGTTCATGACTTAATGAGCCATAATTATTAAGTAAGTGGAAAGTTTARGCAATCACAAGTATTTAGWGATCAATTGTTAAAATTTTCATCATTCCTAATTTCTCTGGGGAGGTAATTCTGAAATTCAGAATGAAAGCAGAAATCTGTCCATTTCCCTTTGCATCTCTCATGACCTAGAGGGTTATCCAGCCAYCTCTTGTGGTAGATGGCCAGCAGTACCAGGAAAGTGATTGTCACCCCATAGCAGGTACTGGTGAGACTAGAACCTCATCAAAACTGTGCTCAGTTTTGGGCCCCTAATGACAAAGACATTGMGYTGCTGGAGCATGTCCAAAGAAGGGARATTAARCTGGTGACAAGTCTGGAGCACAAAGCTCATGAGGAGCAGACGAGGGTCTTGGTGTTGCTTAGCCTGGAGAAAATGTGTCCTGATCTGAGATATTTTTTKGAGTTTTGTGTATTTTTTACTCTTATCAATGTTTTCTCAGGATGTGTCCTGTTTCTCGGTACCTAGCTTTCAAGGATGCCAGCTGAACTTTTGTGGTTTCCAGACCTAGTTCCTAGGCTCACAGTCCACCAGCAGACAGTCATTTTCTCTGTTCACACTTTTGGACCAGCATTTTCTTCTGTAAAATATTTTTTCCCTTCAAACATTTATGGCTGCTTACATCAGCATCTTCACCCATCAACACATATCCCCTAAATCTTTCAAGTAATCTTTGTGTTAAAGCTGACCTTTTCAGCATTGCATGAAGATTARAAGATGAATTGAAAGAGCAAATTTAGTAGCATATAATTGATAATACTTTCTAGTCTAATGAAGACTATGGCTCCATAAAACTCTGATTGGTTTTTTTTTCAATTTTCCAGGTTGRTACACATTTTAAATGATGCACCAGGGRGCCATAACARAACCTTTCTTAAATTGTAGCTGCTTCATATCACTAATAAATCAAGCTCCTATTTAGTCAGCGTATCTTAAAGTTTATAAAAACACTTTATTCTTTCAAAAGCTAGGAATAAATAATCACTAAACATTCAAAGAAAAGCATTAATAGTATAGATAGATGAGCATCAATTTGAATTGTTGTTCAACAGTTTTGTGAATCTGAAATGTGATTTTTTTTTCTAGATTTAAAAACTAAAAAGGATCAATATATTCTCAATATCTGTCTAAAATATAACAATGTGTAGATAAACAAATTGAAAGTGGAATATTAGAACAAATGTGTATAGTATTGTTACCTTGGAATACTTTCAGATTTTTAGGTAAATATGTTAAAATCTGGTATTTTATGGTGGGTAATTTATTTAACAATTTTAAGTTGATTTAATRAAGAGTTTAACAGTGTTTTATTAACATTTATAACATAYTCATAGACTTTACCTATAGCATTCTGCAGTTCTAAATGAACATCTAGTGGTCTGTTATTCACTAAGCATGTAATTTCATCATGGAAAACTCAGATTCATCAAGAGTTTGTATGCCCTTGGCAAATTCATGCTAATTGTTCCCAAAACTCCTAATTTTCTTCCTGTGCCTAGACATATTTACAAGAAAAATTTCTCAAAAATCTTCCTAGGACTGATGTTATGCTGACTGACCTGCAGTTCCTTAAGCCCTCCTCCTTCTTGCATTTTCTGAAGAAGAAGGTAATATTTACATGACTATATCCCTTGCTTGACTATTTCACATAGGACATTTCTCTGTTTACTCAATGTATTTTGACAATTCTTGAAATTAATGTAAAATGCATGTGGCCTAAAAGCAGTACTGACCTGATTAAGACCTTAYTTACACAGAGATTTAAAGCTATTTCAATCTGTTATATACCTTTGTACTTAGAGAACCTTATYATGCTGATTAAAATTATTAGAATATGAAAACAAAAATTACTGTGCTTGATCAGAAATAGTTTTGCATTTTGATGTCTTGGATTTGTATCATATCAAGTAGATGTGTTGATAGTGTTAACTGTTAATATTTATTTTTTTTTTGAGAACACACACTTGATGAGAAAAGCAAGATACATTTAAATATATTCAAAAGGGAACAAAAAGCTTGGGGAGGTTTAAATTTTTGAAGATCGTGGAGAGATTGTAATAAAGTGTAAGATTACAGCATAGAAGGACAAATGGAAGACAAACACTTCATTTGTGTTACCATAATACTGTTGACTGCAGTGCTATCAGCTTTCCTTTCTGTGTAAGAAAATTGAACAGCATAGTAATTCAGTGTGAGAAAACCTCAGTCAAGAGAGTTCCTGATCTTTTATCACTCTTTCACTCACTCTTCTAGCCATCATTAGTATGCATTGTCCCTCTGAGACTCGGAATGAGAAAAATCCACTGGGAGCATTTGCCAGTGAATTAGCTGGCAAGCTGAGTTAAAGACCCCATCTTGCCATCAATGTCTGTATCAGAAGTGCTCTACATCTTATTGAATTATGAAACACAGGCACAAATTTATGCATTTACTACCATATATAGAACCAAAAACTCAACAAATGCCACAACAGATGGTCTTCTAATAGCCAATCAAAGGAAAAACTCAGAGACACATTCTGTTCTTCACAATAAGCTTTCTGTTTAGAATGTTTTATATTTTGCGTCTGTTCAAACACTAGCATGCATCTAAAATTTGCTCTTGCAACACAAGAGGTACAGTAGAACATCTTCTTACAAAGTAATTATCAGAGTAATTGTTCACATGCCACAAATCCTTGTTAAGTAGTGGCTCATAAGACAATGGTGATTCCACATTTATCACCTATATATTGACATAGATCAGAGCCAGATCTGTTTCACATAAGGAAATGTGTATCATTTTAGACAACTGAGAGCCAAATTTAGAACTCTTTTCTACACAAATTTAGAAAAGTATCAGTGATGTGTGTGGTATATTCCAGAYTAAAACTGATGTAAATATTTTCAGAGAGTTTGCATCAAAATTAAGTTATTGGACTTGTTTGTTTTCGTTTGGTGGTTTTTTTTTAACCCCAGATCAAAAGTTCACTAAGGTGATCACTTAAGGATTATGTATTATTTTACATAATTTTGCAGTGTCAAAATAGCAAGAATGTACTGAGTGGAAGTTTTTGTCCATATTCAAACTAATTCCTATCTTTTCTAGCAATTCAGKTTTTTTTGGGTGCATTATTGCAAGTATATGTATGCATTATAGACTATCATCCAACATACATTTTTAATACTACAAAAGTCTGCAACAAGGTTATATACTACATATGCTGATATATTTTGGGACTTTTTAAACTATCTTGGTGTTATTTCTACACAACTTTGAACCTGGTATWAGAAGCTAAAAAAATTAAAATAAGAATATATTTTATTTAGCTACCACATAACAATGGAATTGAACAGAGAGGAGAATAAATACTCTATCCACTCACAAAATTGCAGCATGCAAGTACTAGTGTCAAGCATTTGTCAAACTACAATTTAAAAGCCTGAAACAGTTGCTATCAGCATTCATAAAATGTTCAAAAATCTTGCTTTCAATTTCCAAACTTTTGCCAAACGTGACAGGCATAGARCAGGTAATGAACCATTCCTACTGAATTAATAGCTGAAGAAGCTTTCCACATTTCTGACACCAGTTCAGAGTTTGTTACCTCACAYATTTTTGTTGGATGTCAGGAATTCATGGGATGCCAGACTGGATTTTTGAGCCTTGCTAACTCTGAAAGAGATTATACCAGATGMCTGTAAGCATTAAATTCAATACCATCAATAAATGAATCAAATGTCCATGTTTAAGTCTGGTTTCAATTTTTCACAGAATCTCTCTAGCTTTCCAAGTCTCATTGAGTAGATGCTGCAACTGTCACAGATCCACCTGAGGAAACATAATAACAATAGTGCACTGAATAGATATATGGTGAATTTCTAATAAATTTATTAATATCTACTGTTAGACTATATATCTGCCTTATTCACTTCCTAGTCAAGGAAGTACAGCAGCTCAGAAGGCAACAGAGATTGTAAAAGACGAATCCCTTTCTTTTCTTGCTCCTGGATTCTCCTAAACTCATTAAATTTAACTGCTGGTCTGGGAGCACAATATTGATCAAATWACTCCAAGCAGCACTGTACTTTGCATCTTCTGTCAATCTGGATTAAAGTCCTGGTCACTCGAGTTCATCTTTCACTTAGTTGATTAAAAAATGCTGGTGAAGTTGTGGGAAAGATATTGGTACAAGTTGCAGACTGGGGAGGAATCCTCTGCAAAATTTCTTCTTCAGTGCTTGATTCTGTTTTTGAAGAGCATACATGTAAACAAATTTGTCTTCTTCACTTTGTAGCCTAATCTCCATTGTGCTTTATGTTGTCTGTGTCTTTATRTAGAAATGGAAATACCATGGTGTCCTTTGGCAGAAAAAGTGGTTCATTCAGACACTCCTAAAACTATAATTCTATTTTCCTCCCTAGTGACTATTGGCAAGACAGGAAAAAGAGAAAGGTCTGTTTGGTATTAAACGTTTTTTTAGGGTTTTTTTTACAAGTCCCACAGTGCAAGAAAAATTTAAATGCTGGAGGTAATATTGCCAGCCTCAAGCACTTAAGATATCAGACCAGATCCTCTGGTTCTGAAAATCAAAAATTCAGCTGACAGAAATAATGTGGTATATACTTGTAAAAAAGTGAAGAAGTAGAAACCTTTAAGTTCTAAATGCTCTTCATAAAAGAAAAAAAAAAATCTAAACTCCAAGAAAAAATATCCAATTTCTTGACAACT
>CADDXX010000112.1:1876624-1896619 GCA_902810485.1 Alauda arvensis
TTTTTTTTTTTTTTTTTTTTTTTTGCTTTTCCTAATTCTCATATTAATGATTTCACAATCTTTAGGATGAATCCTCCTCTTTTCTACCAGGGAATGATAGAAGAATCCTGTTGTTTTCTTTTCCTCCTCCACTTCACTTTTGCAAAATAAAAGACCTCAAAACAAAYAATCAATGATGAGTTCCATGGTACTAAAYTCTATTGTATAATTAAACATATRTATATGTATATAYTTATATGTACAGACATGTCCAAGTATCACAAAGACAATAGTGATGTTATGACAGAAATGAACACTTGAAGTCCTATTATCTAATTCTTATTTAATATTAATTTTAAAAGACTRTAAAACACATTTTAAAGATTAACAGGTTAATTAAGGCAGTGAATATTTCAAAGCATCTGTTTCCGCAGATGTCTAATGTTTGATGCCATTTCAGTTCTCCAGTCATTCAGATCAGTAGTCATCCAACTTTAGAAAATAGAATCTAAGTCTGTACTTCACAGTTCATTAGAAGTCTGTTTTCTCAAGGCAACTCAGTTTGGCTCTTCAAGTSCTATGGTGACTGGTGTCCTATGGAGACCTTGACAGACTGAAATATACTGTCAATATATTGAGGAAGGTATAATAAACCTTCACCTATGTTTGAAAATACTGTTATTTGAATATTGTCATTCAAGAAAAAAGAACAGAAAGGGATMTGCTAGTGAATTAGCACCTTTTTGAAGTGGCATACATAGTTATTCACATTAAGTTCTGAGAAACAAAACAAATGCATATAGGTAAAACTCATGTTTAATACATTATAACTAATTACGAAACAAATTTCAAGGTAAACATACACTTGAAATTATCTTGAGCAGGAATTTTATATTCTAATTTCACTCTTAACTAAGTATTTTGGAATTTTTGGGAGATGGCATGCTTCAAAAGTGGAAACCAAAGACCATTGCCTAACTACTCTAACTGATAAGAAGTAGCCCTGCAACAAAAAATTAATAAAATGGGGGGAGGAGGTATTGAAATATTATCTGAAGCTATTGTTAAGGATATTCAATAAACACAAGCAAACATTCTCTAGAATAATAAACAGGAAAAATAAAAAAAGACAGCAGTAGGAACTAGAGTTTTAAAAAAGGTATTTTGAATTCTGCTGGTTATGGTTAATTCCTAATTCTGCTTTTATTCTTTCATTTCCAAATTTTCATTCAAGTRTTTTGGAAAAGAAAAACATTTGTTTCGTTTAAAAATATTAAAAATGCAAAATATAAAATAAGAGCTTTCACATTCTTTATGYATCCAGCTTCTTAATAGTTAAGATTTATGTATAGTTTTTTGTGTATCTTCCATCAGCCAGATAAATCCATGCATGAATTCCTCACTTCTGTTAGATTTCTAAAATTCTAAGTCATTTTGCATGAAAGGATGCTGTACACATTTCCCTAAATGTAATTACTATCAGAATAAATATGTTCTAGATTATTACCCTGACTCACAATAATGYGACTTCAATTTTATACTAGATACAAATCCTGAATAAGGAATAAGCTAAAAAAAAAAAAATCTGAAATTAATTCAGCTACAATATATTTTCCTTTGTATAACCAAGAAAGAATTTTGGTGGTGTTACAAAGTAAAATATACTAGTCTTGGGCAGGATCCCAACAGCAAAAACCTCTTGCTTTCATGCAATTGCAACATCTGTGGTATGAAGGTATCCAACCTGAGCACTAGGGGATGTGACATTATGAAATAATTTGGTTAGGGTTTTGAGACACACAGAGCCAACRGTTCCAGGCACTAGGGCTGGAGTARSCATGCCAAGGGAATCATGCTGGACACAGTATTGCTGCCTCCMAACCCTTCTAAACAGGAACAGCAATAGTGATGTGTACCTTGGGCACAGCACCAAGATATCTTTATGYTTAAGAGTTCAGAGAGCCAGAAGTCCCACAGTGGCTGGGATACTGGGGCTGGGAAACGGTGTAATTTCAGGGCACCAGAATGGCTGCCTCTACTCCTTTCTAACGATGGCCACCCGTGGAGATYGGAAACTCATCTGCAGTACCAAAGTCCCTTTAGGATTAGGGTTACGATGCAGAGAGTCATAGAGCCTACAGCTCCAGGGACGTGGGTTCTGGAAAAGACATGCCAGCAGGATTACAACAGGGCTGCCTCAAAATTATTCCAAYCGCTAGGTGATGGAAAACTCAGGTGCAGCACCAAAATGCTATTCTGTTTTACATCAKGTTCAAAAACCCAGAAAACCTACACTGGGTTGTGTAGGTTTRTGACACTGGGGTTGGAAAAGGCACACCAAGGAGATCATGGCAGGACAACCACAATGAACCCACATTTTTCCAATCTGGGACACCCATTGTCATGGAGGCCTCAACTGCAGCATCATTAGACACTGAGTTAAAGTTAGGYTTCAAAGAGCCACAGAAGCTACACCTCTAGGGACAGTGGGACTAGAATAGGTATGCCAAGCAGATAATATTTCAGTTTTAAAATTATTAGGGGTTCTTGTATGAACTATGTTATCTACTTTTGAAAATATTTCTTACAAAAGGGGTTTTTGCTTAAATAGCTAAATATCTAATATTTTGCTATTAAGAGTCTYTAAGAATGATCTGTTAACCACTGAGACAAAGACCTCTGGTGATGATGCAGCTGAAATTAATGAAGCAGTAAAAAATCTGTGTGACCTCCAGAGCAGTGATCCACTCATGCAGCAACCATGCAGAAAAGATATTTTACTTCACTAGAACTAGAAAGAGTTTCACTTTTCTAAATCTAGAGATGACACAGCCTCTCTCCTTTGCAGAAAGACACTTTGATCATGATTGTCTTGCTGGAATATATAATATTAAATAGGACTCAATTTCTTAGCATTCTCTTCTCTTTCTATGCAGGATAGCATTGACAATATCTTTAGAAAGATTTTTTTTTTTGACGTTTATTTCCAACAGAAAATTGATAGCAGGGAAAATAAAGAGTATTATGATAACATGATTGGAAAGAAAACTCCATAAGTTATTACTATGTTTTCAAGAATCTATGGATCATTCTATTTTTTGCATGTGATTCAAGAGTGGTATCAATTATCACAGAGATATTTGTRCGTAAGAGAAGATTCTGTTATTTCAAGGATATTTTCAAATGAACCCCCAGCTTCTAATTTTCTTTAGTCTATTAACCTTTGRTCTCAATATTCCTTAAATCTTATCTTCCCCTTCTTGAATATTTTTCTTCAAAGCTAAGAAAGGATACTACTAAAATTCTATGAGTTATCTGATTAGAGGGATTACAAACATAACAATATATTTTTGTATATTTGATTACAACAAACTGCACCTCCATGGTACATTTTCAYGCCTCTTAACTAAGAATCATCATTTGAAGGTTACAATGGAAAACTAAAGGTTGTTTTTTCAAAGAAAAGCTCAAGAGCACACTGTAACTCAGGGGTACTGCATGTGCAGCAAGCCATACTGTTGTTACAGCTGCATTTCAAATACACATTGCTCATGAAGTGTATTCAATCAATTTTGGACGTTCTYTGTATGTACTGTAATCTGTAAATAAGCCCTAAATAAGACAGTCTTTATTTGACCATTGAATTTGGTTCTAGGTCAATAGYAAAATCAATAATAAAGTTGATATGCTGGTCCATTGATTACCAGTTTGAAATAGTAAATTAAAAACAATGACAATCCTTTGCTTGAAATTACAGATGCTTATCTTTCCTTATCATAAATGGAGTCAGTTGACTTTTTCTTTCTTATTTAAGTAAATCTRTAATACATTCAAATATGTGATTTAAAAGTAGTTTAAGAGCTTTCAGCAGGACATTTTTTYGCACATTTCAGTACACAATGAAACAAAATAATGAAGCCTATCTTGTCTCTTTTTATCTATCCTTATGTCTTAGATTAGATTTTATATTTTTAAAAAATAATATTTTAGCAGTATAACATCTTTCAGGATGGAAGGGTAATATATATAGCATAAAATTAATGTGGCCAATGAATGTTCAAATAGTTTGAATAAAATAACTTGAAATATGTATGTCAGAAAMATTTACAACAAAACCTCAAATTTTGGAAAGAGTGTAAGTTTAAGTAAGGACAAAAACCAAGGAGAAATATAACGATTTTTGAACTATTCAAATTGTCCTAATGAAATGTGTATGTTCTAAGTTCACATTAATGAATATTCATTGTAGCTACATATTTAAACTTTCTTCTCTGGTCCTCCTGAAAATCTGAACCCTGTACATTTCAGATGTATGCAAATTGAATCAGGTAAGTTTTTACAAAGTTAAACAAGGTTTTTAAGAGTTACAACAGAGATATTTTACCAACAAATGTAAACAATTTACTTCTGAATATAGTACTATGCACTAGAAAAWTWTTTTYAGATTTAAAATAYTAAAAATATAAAAGAAACACAAAGAAAATGTATTTTTATATTGCCCATATAAAAACCTCATAGATATAGTCATTATAAAATTGCCCATCCATTCCATGTGCTTTCTTTTACCTAACTTTGGWATTTTTTATTGATACCCATCAATTCTGAGTGCCCTCCAAGTAAGAACAATCATTACTGTAAAATCTGTAGCAGGCTTTGTACTCATCCATCTCCCACAGCACAGTCTMTTTCTGTCTCACAGACCGCAAGATAGAGACTTAACTTGAGTTCTGGTGAGTGATGGGGACTATTTGATAACATTACCAAGGGAAAAGAAAAAGTCTATTCCATTGCGAGCAGTTTCACACATGATGGATTGCATGTTATCTTAAATTTGCATTACGTATCAGGAAAGATGGATAGTAAAGAAACAGTATGGAAGCATAAAATTAGTGACATRATACAAAATGTCCCTTGTTGTCTGTAACAATGTATAAAAAACTGTCTTCCATTTCATTCTAAATATGTGTTAAGGAAACAAGTCATCTCGTATACTTTTCCTCTGCTTATCAGATAGCAGTTGATCAAATTSAATCTCTGGAAAGGTAGAAGAGTGACTCAATGCTGAAATAAAGCATAAAATCTCAAAATAATGATTCTAAACTTGAAATATTAWGTTCATCTTTTATCTGTGTCCAGGAAAGCTTCCCTGTGGGATTATCCAGGAGCCACTCTGGCAGTCACACCTGCACCACATATACCAGAGCCACAGGGTCCCTGGAGTACCCTTGACAAATTTACAGGGAGCTCTAAGCCATGCTGAACTCAGATATGAACTTGGGATTTGCTAACTTCAGTCCATACTAATGTTTTTAATTTGTGTTTTTCATTAGCCATGTAGGTTCWATTGGACATGATATGCAGGAAAATAACACAGCTGCAATGACAGACAGGTTAGTAATTAATAAACTTGAGATATTGAAAAATGTACTTTACTAGTCAAAACTACACAGTTCGTTCATGGGGGTGTTTTGCAGTTTCACATTAAATTAATGAATCAAAGTCTAAGAACACTGACAAGTGATTGGCCAAGCATGGCAGATCCTCTCAGATCCTTTGTATGCACTGAGGTGTGCCGAGTGCTGGTGTGAGAAAACTGCTTCAGCACTCAAGTTACTTACATATGCCATTTAAACAAATGCTTATATCTTCCTTGTTTTACTGGTTTTCAGACTTTTTTTTTACAGTCTCAGAGCTTATCTGTCTGTGAGTATGCAGCTCCTTTAAATTCAGAGCAGACTGCCAGAAACAGATCCCTTTAAGGGAGTTGTGTGCTACAGAAATTTTGGCTGTGGGGATACTGCCTTCCCATGCCCCTGGCACTGAAAATTGCACACAATCAGATCCAGGATGTTTCTTCCATTTCATTGGGATGGATGTGGTTGCTGTTGTTCCTGTTGGCAGGTCTGGGCAATTGCAAGACTGAACATGGATTCCAGAGATACAGCTGGAGAGGTACATGCATGCATACACATGCACACGCCCACCAGTGTGTCAGGCTACAAAAACCAACACAGACAGAAAACATTGTCGTCATGGCACCCACACAAAYATCTCCGGCTCTCACGTACATGAATACAGCTAGCCAGTGCTGACATTTTTATCTGCTAGTCAAGTTTGACGTTTACAAGTGTAAACACATATTTATACAGAGGATTGAAATTCCCTAATGGAAAAATACACTCYAGACTCCACATGCTGCAGGCATCCCTGAGTACTCTCCATGAACTCTGTYCCCTTTTCCAGGTGCTAGCCTCTAGGTACATACACWCAGAGTGAAACTGTACAGAAAATAATAAAGAACATGATTCAATAACAAGATAGGACAGACTGTACTGATCAGGTAGGGGGCTCAGTCAGAAAAGTGTGTTGCTCAGGAGCTTGTTTGCATACAATTACCCCTTTCTATTCCACTCCCCTCTCCATTTTCTCTACTTGTACCTCTGTGAAACACTTTGATCCTCTCTTTTCTTCAACCCTTTCTTCTCTGAAGAAATTCGTCGTTAATTACCTTTTTCCAATTTGTCCCAGTTAAGCTAAATTTATAACCAAATGTGGTATTTCTGATAGCCTTCCTGTGCCCAATCCTTACAGGAAGCCTTCATTATATGGTAGCAGGCAGGATTCCAGCCAGTTTCAACATTGTATGTTGTAGCTAAAAGAGAAAATAAAAGTACTTTTTGGGCTTTGAACATATTCTTGCCAGCTTCACTGCTGCATCTTTGAACCTCTGAAATTCATTCAGCTTTCATCCAGTTTTTCTTTGACCTTTCTGGAAAAAACATTTTTCCTTCTACCTTGTCAAACTTCCTTCTATTAATGTAACTTTTAGCAAGAAAAYGTACAGTAATAGCAAAAGTATGCTTGTCAAGTTTTTGTTGGGTAGTCCAGAAACCTCATTATTTTGGGGACAAGGGCTATATTGCAATGTTCTGGCAGACACACAGCTACAAATTCTGAGTCATTTCCAAAGCCCTTAGCAGAATAGTGCTCACATTTCGTTCTGCTTTTTCTAACTAATTTTAAAAGTGTATTAGTATACCAGAGTTGTTCATAGGTGTTAGGATAAACATAATATAGATGCTTCACAAACTGCAGAACCAATGGTTCTTACCAACATACCTGAAATTTCTGTTTTGAAGGCAAGAAACAAATCTAGGCCTGTCAAAGGGAAAATCTTCTTGCCTGTAGAAAAAAAAATCTTTACACTAGAAAAAATGTCAACAATAGAAAATGAGCTCAAAACAGAAATAGAGGTTAACATCCATGTCAGRGTCTGAAGTGCAACAAATGAATCTCAATGGCTTTTACTGGCTATGACTAAGTCCCCACACACCYTTGTCTACCCAGGGACCCAGGATATACACTTGATCCAAGCCTGGTTAAACAATTGTAAGTGTGCCTGTCTTCATCTGTGTCTCCTAGAAAGAYCCTTCATGTGCTCACTGAAGTTAGCTTGTCTCCAGTTATGGACATGTGGATTGGTCCCTTGTATTGATGTCTCAGACCACTATTTGGCAGMCTCACACTCCTGGCTGGGAACCAGTCCCAGCCTTGGCTCACCCAAAGTCCCAGGGATTTGTGGTAGGGCTCTTTGGTGGCTTTGGTGCTTCCTGCCCCCTTCAGGCCCTGTCAGAACACATCCACTGGGGGTTTACAGCCAAATCCAGGGTCTTTGCTGTGCTTGGCCCCATGGGTGCCATCAATCCTGGTTGTGCCCGGCCTGTCATTTCTGGTTTCTGACCGAAACTCCATGGGCACTGGCCCACTGCAGTTCAAGGCCTTGCCTCCATGGCTTCCGAAAAGTGAAAAGCCACCCTAAGTCCCTGCTCAGCATCCACTGTGGCCTCCTTCCCGCCCTGCCCATGGCCCAGGACCACATTTCAGCTCAGAYATGGTCACTGAGAGCTGACCTGAGCAATGTTGTAGGTGTGCCTTTCTCCAGCCCTGTAACAACAATTAGTTTCTACATGTARTATCAACTTAGACCTTTTGCACTTCATGTACGTAAGCATTTTCCCAAATGTAAGAAAGAAAACTAAGATGCATCAGTAAAAAACGAAATGAAACRAAAACTACCGAGAAACAAATATTCCCTGCCACAAGCTCACATATCGTTTTTTAAAAGAATGATAKGACATATTCTTTCATTGTTTAATATATGATCTATTTATTTATGGACATGCCCATCTGTTGGCTTATTAGAACTTTAAGTTACATGATGTAGCAAGGATTTACTATAGCTGCAGTGTGAAAACATTCTAAACCTTAACTGTTGTTAGCTGTAGGATGTTCATGCTCTAATGAGGTACTCACTTATGTCACACAGATGAACTTTTCTGCCGCTCTTATTCTTCATAAAAAATATAATTGGCTACTCAGACTTCCTGAAAGTATGTGAAACACCACCGACTTCAATCACTTAATCCCATAGACTCAAATACAGATGGGGCTCTAGGAAATGAAAGGCAGAAGAGCAATGTTATCTATATTGCAACCTTTTTGTTCAGTTTGCAGTCTGACCGCAGCTTACACTCTGCGGTCAAAGGAAAGATTACTTCTAAAGCACAGCATCACTTGTTGAAGGCTATGATCATATGCTTTATAAAAACCATATAAAAAAATAAAAGGGAAGATTGCTTCTGAATTGAATTTGAAGTACTTTGACTGTATTTAGGGATACCTATGTACCATCTAAATGAGCTCCTATATTGTAATATAAAATAGGACACACATTGTAAGTGCATAAAAGAAATTTAATTAAAATCATTGTGATCTCTGCAATTCCTACCCTAAACTCTATCTGGTAAAAGATCAGTCCTTAGAGAAATAAAATAATACTGGTATGATGGTAAAGCTAATTAAAAAAATAAAATTGATCATTCTGATGTTTTATCTCCAAAGAAGTTATTATTTGGAAAGTGATGATTATTTAGAACATCATTTTGATGAGTGCTGCTCATTTCAATGGTGAATTAAAGACAYCAGGTACAGATTCTGAGGAGTGCAGTGTTAAGAAAAGATTCACAAATATATGGTGGGAGTTGGCATGAAACAGGATGGAAAAAGTAAATAAAATCAAACAGCAGCTCAATTATATTGTCTAAGTTAAATGTGTATATGGCCCTACAGCTTTTTTTTTTTTTTGAAGGAAAGTCTAGAGAGTTAATTCCACATGCAGCAGCATGTTWCTATGTGCAATGCCTAAAATTCCTGTTTAGTCTTTCAGCTCCTTTTCAATGTCTTTCTTGAGTCCTGTTACAGTTTTCTTCTTCAGAAGCAGAAGAAACTTGCAGAAGATAAAATGTTATTATCTCTGGTTTTATGATATCCAGCAATTTCTTCAGTTTAAAATACTTTACAGCATTTAGAAGTCATATTGAAAAAAAATTAAAACAATAGAAGATCGGGTTTAGAATGGTTCCTGAGTTCAAATTTAAGTTCCAAGACAGCATGAACTACTCATTCCTTTTTTTTAAACGGACTCTATCCAATATGAAATGCAGTATATCCATAAAATCCTTCTGCAATATTCATATTATTTTCTATTTTCATATAAGGAAATATTCCTCATTGTTCTTCTCCATGCAAATCAGTGATTTTTGAACCAGGTTACCTAAAAGAATTGTTCCACATCTGTGCTCTGCTTTGCTACATACATCATGTTAGAGACTGATGATGAAATAATGAAGTTGGTAGTGAAAAAGTAACTCCTTACTATAAATCAATGCTAACTGCTACTAATCACTGTTCTGAAAAGGAATGTAAAGCAAATTAGAGAATTCAGGATTTTTATGTTTCTGTTGAATGAAAAAAAAAAGGTGATAAGTTTTCCTATTCTTCATGTCATAGATAGTGGTTTTTCTCTGCAACAAGAAGTGTAATTAATTTTATACCAACCCAATGAGATAAAGGATTCTTTGAAGATAATGTTTCCCAAATGAATCAACAATTTCACATAATGTATTGGAATATTTGTACAACATCATGCATTTAACTAGAATAACATAATTTTTTAGAGACAAAAACACAGCTCAGACTTTCATGATATACAGAGAAACAGTTAAAATTATGTTCCATTGGCATGTTAATGTCCTTGCTTTGAGCAGGCAGTAAACTTGATGAGTCTAAATGCCTCTTTCAAATTATCTGAAATAATTTTAGTTTCTACTTTTGAAATCTAGGGCTATCATGTAGGCACAATGAAGCAGCATGGAATTTAAACAGCATTTTTGTCTCAGCATAAGTAATTGCTTGTAGTCATGTATAGATGTGGAAGAAGGATGAAGGGCATTTGTTCTTTTTTTCTCCTTTAAATTTTATACAGGATTCATATTTTCTATTATTTATAAAAATCCTGTAAGATTTTAAATACTTACATCTTCCAATCAAAACTAAACATGACAAGAATGAAAGTGGAATCAAACTCTTTATTGGAAAAAGCTTTTTTGAGCCTCCACCAAGAAAATAACTGATAGACATTATTTACTATTTTTTCTAAACTAAATTTTTTTCTCTTATTAGTGTCACAGGAGATTTATAGTCACTGCTCATTTAATTACTTCTAATATTAAAAGAATGTGTTCAACTTTCTTTAAGGCTTACTGAGATTGGTGAGCATCATGAATGGAGTGGGAGCTTCAGACAAAGTTTATTAGAGAAGYGCTCCCAAGGAGCCATGTGGTGCAGAAATTGATATCTTTAATCTTTYAAAAAGTTTTTCACATGCAAGGCATAAGTACAAACCCATTATTTTTTTAAAATGTTTTGATAAAAATAATTAATTAATTTACTTCGGCTTTCTTGTATTTCAACTTTTTGGTGGTTAGCTGGATGTTAACCACTTGGATTATCTAATATTTCCTTTACTATTTATGTCCTTTGCAGATTTGTCTTTTATTTTGAATCAATTTCTGTCCAGTGCTACTGATGAGATAATTATCTCCTAAGACAGGTATTTAACTATATATGAGTTAAGTTTTGAGTCAAGTTACTATACTAAGAGAAACATAAACTTTGTCATAATGGGCTGTAAGATACTGCTTCATATTTACACRTTTGTCATTAAGTAAGAAACAAGATATATTTTATCAAAGTTGAAATAGTTTTTAATTAGTAGATGCAATAGACAGGATATTAAGTACTACCTCGATTACAAAACCAGACCAAATAAATGTTTGTTTCAATACATTGGCATGATATGCTAAGGAACACTGATGGAGTACATTTCATTTCATTTCACTTCAATTTACATCATTTTCATCATTATATTACTTAGTTTTGCAAATATTAAAGACAGTTGTAACATATTTTGATCAGACAGCCTCCATATCCTTTCCAGATTTTCAGCCTCTATTTTTGAGGAAACCGCCTACACAAACTGAATTCCTGAGATTAAAATTTCCGTTCTTCTAGTGGATGACAGCTGTTATGGAGATGTAGCACTTAACCTTGTGCTTTCCCCTTTTGCTCTCTTTGCTTTTAATTAACTACTTCTAATTATTCTCAAACTGCTGGAAATACAAAAAATATTGCCTCTCACTGTAATTCACTCCCTGTCAAAATCATGAGGCAACAAAATTTCCTGAGAAACTGAAAATTTACATGTTTTCAAGCCAAACCAATCTCCAAATATTTAAAAATATTTTGACAGCAATCACTGTTTTTCTTCACAGTAAGCACATCCTGAAAGTGTTAGCAAACCTGAATATTTACATACTGAGGTTGTGCAGTGGCACTGGTAAGTCTATAGGGTTTAATTTTTATTTTTTTTTTTCCTCCAGAGTACATGAAATTATCGTTTAGTTCCTAGGGAAGCAGGGCTAAGTTATTGTGATATGAAAACCATTATAACCACTGTTTGGAAGACACTACTCATTTGTGATTCAGAACTGTATTAAAAATTCAGATTTATTTAAAACAAATAATGTATCTATACTTCTTTTATTTAATATCAAACATGGAAAAACRATAGTAAACCAGGGGGTTTTCTTCAGGCCAGTATGGTCCTTCTGCTACGCAAATGCTGAAACTGAAAAGGCCCATTTGTCCCCTAAACAGCATACATTGTTCTTGTAACTAAARAAAATAAGTAATCAACAGCTGTCTTTTGCAAATAATCTACCTTGTTTACAGTTCTCCTCTCTTTATTGAGCTCCTAGGCTTTACTTGCTGTGTATTGTAGTGAAATAGTATTTAAACCCCTTTTGATTATTTCAGTTTAGAGAATACTTCTGTTTTTCATAATTTTGCCAGTCTAAATAGTGATGTATTGTGTGTATTTACAGAGAAACTCAGGAGTCCAAARGAGATTTAGTAGCAACGATAAGTCATTCTATGACTATTTCCRGTCACCTCAGGTAGAGTGGTCAGTAGAAATTGGGCTGAATTGAAACAGTGCATACAAGCCTTCTGAAATTTTGAATGTTTTCTAAGCTCTTGTCAATTTATTCTTTGAAGAAGTGAAGTTCAAGAATCTGAAATACCTCAAAACTACAACACTAAAAAAAACTTGATTCACAACTATTAAAACTTAGTGTTTATAATTTGCAACAGTCTACTGCAAACCTGAGGAAACAAGTCTTGAAAAGTATAGACTGAACAACTTAACTGCAGTAGACATCCCACAACATACTTTAATATCAAATGAACAACAGAGACCTAGCAATGAGTACATCAATCCTCCAACATATGTGTACTGCAATAGCAAAGATGATCCCAGAATCAGAARAGAATAAAAATATAGCTGTCCAAGTGAATGAAATTGTGAGCTGTTCAAGTAACCCTAATCAGAAGAAATTCTAATTAAGACAGATAGGATGACAAAATAAAACAAATCTATACTTTCACCTGTATATCTTATATTTCTACCATGACCATGTATTGTGCCCTTGAGAAATGCCTTACGAAAACCAGTCCTATTTTATTTACTCTTCAGTCAGAAAGCAACAGAGTAAAAATGTGKTATCAATAATTCAGGGAAAACAAACCAACAGACACTCAGAAGCATCACCATATTTCCCTTCTGATTTTAGTATGAATTTCATGTTGTTTTGTTGCACCCATGTCCAGTACAAACAAAATACAATATCTAAAAAATACAGTGGTTTTAGAATAGTTATTCTGCAGTTAATAATTGGAGAATAGATTTCTGTATTAAAAAAAATCAGCTTGCTTTATTTTTACTCTGCCATATTTTCTTGTGTTTACGTTGATTTGCTAATTCAGCTACAATGTGCATGTTGAGCATTATGGTATCAAAAAAACCTGTGAAATTAAATATATTAAAAAAAAATCCTATTTTCCTTAACCACCTTTTTTCTGATTGCTGATAAAAAGTGAAGACACAAAAAGCAAGCTACATTGTCACCATTCAGCAATCTGTTTTACAAGACATTAATAATTAATTATCTTATAACTGGTGAAAAARARKYMAARSMAAWWAAAAAAAAATAAACAGAAACACTTATAACCCTCTAATGGTCATAATAGCTTTGGTTGTGACTRGAATAGATAATAGTATAAATTGTGACACTGAAAGGGTGGTCAAACATAGGAATAGGTGTTGAAATCACCATCTCTGGAAGTGTTCTAGAAGCTTGTGGTTGAGGCACGTGGGAATATGGCTTTGTGGTGGACACAGTGGTGCTGGGTTAGTGGTTGGACCTGCTGATCTTTTTGGYTGAGGTCTTTTCCAATATTAATAATTCCATGATTCTACATCAATGGATTASTAACACTGTACTTAAAACAACAATAGAGAAATTAAAGTATACTTTTGAGATGGCTGTGGTTTATTACTAAGCATTGAAGAAAGGAATACCAAGATATAAGACTGGTAAATATTTTGAATAGCTCTCCTTTAAGATATATGAGTGCAAAAAATGCCAAAAACACATAAGTACTGCTAATATCAAAGGAGCAAGGAATAGACTAACTCAGGAAATTACTGTAATAGCCATTCCAGATAAACATCTGTAACCTTAGCTGCACCGAGAGTTAGAGGCAAACCTTGAAAAAGGAGTTCAGACATGAGTTAATTAATGTTATGAAATAGGTATAATGGAGACATGACAGGAGTTTTTAAAAACAGAATTCTATTTAAATGTTTTATATGTAGACACCTTGGCTGKTACAGGTATGCCAAGATATAGAAATGCATGTATCATTATTTCTCAACATTTTAAAGAAAGATTTGGAGAAATTAAACATGAAAAAGTATGCAAAATATTTAAAAATAAAAGAAATAACTGTGAAAAATTTTCCTGTGAATAATGCCTCCTAATATATTTTCTTGAGTTTTCCAGGGTATAAAGTATAGCTAACTTACAGGTAACATTCTAAAAAGCCTTTTATTCCATAGAAAATTGTGGGTTTAAGATTAACTATAATTTCTAATCATATAGTTACTGAGTCAATATTTGCAATTCAAAGAGAACAATGCCTTGGACTTCTTTATGCAAGTCAGAAGGGAACTATTTTAACTGGACTAACATAATGGTTAGTCATTTCCTTGATGTTGCAACCTGCCACACAGATGTACATGCACTTCTTGCTCTCCTTATCTTGAGGAGCAGATAATTCTTCTAAGATCATTTCTTCTAGGTGCACAGAATGCTTAAAGACTTCYACTATTATTGGTGTGCCCTGAATTTCTCTTTCAGGACTATTATATTTTCATTTACATGTCATCTCCTTCCTTTAGTTATTTTTGATTAATTACTCTATTGTACTTGAAGAGGAATCAATTTAATTCCATTGTCTTAATTTTATTTTATTTCAGTTGAATTGCATTAATTTAATTTCTGCTGTTTTGTCATGTGCTTTGTGTAAATGGATAAATGTCTCTCACTGGAGATACATCTAAAATAAAATCTGGTTCATGATTTAGACATCTATGCCGTCTTATCCAAAAAAAAAAACAAAACAATAAACAAAACAACAAAACAATATCTCAGTTAAATTTCCCAGTCTTTATTTTACTTAATAGAAATCTAGTCAAAAAATCAATGGAAACCAGAGTAAAACATAATGAGAAGATGTTAAAATAATTTAGTTGCTTTGTGTTACTTAGGATAACCTTGTTTATAGAAGATACCTATATAAAGTTGATGGATATAAGGTAGGATTTGCAGAAAACCCTCCTAAAAGATAAGCAGTTTTAGATGATGCTGGATGACTAACAGGATTTTGCCCTCAGTGACTACTTTAGAGAGGACTGAATCAGCACAGGAATTTAAAATGGGTGAAACCAAATAGTTACAAGCCATTTTCAGCAAGTGTTAGAATCCAAATTTCCTATCATCTTCCTATCATTTCTGCCTTTATAGTTAGTGAAAAATCTGTTACGTTATCACTAAAAGGAGTCAGAATATTTAATCAAAAAATACCAATAATGAAGTAAAATAAGAAATACAGAAATTTAATCTGATCAGTAAAAGCCTTATAATAGCTATAGCTGGGTTTTTGGTGTTCACATTAACTTCAATCAGTTCTCCAATTAAATGTGTGCAGCCTCCCTGAGTATATTTGATTTGRAGTATCAAATACTAATATTTGAATGAAGTGTTTGTGGGAATCTTTCAGATAAATACATATGTACAATAATATACTGAAATTTAAAAAAAAAAAATAAAATTATGCAGACTTTGTTCCAGGCAGTGTAGACACAAAAGGAATTTTGATTATATGGCAGGTTATATTTGGGTTAGACTAGATGATCTTTAAAGGTCCCTTTCAACCCAAGCCATTATCTGTAATTATGTTAAGCCAGTTGCCTTCAGAACTTAATCTAGCATTTTCATAAACAGCAAAAATATGTGAGTTCACTCAGGGCTAGTGATTCCATGACAGCAGCATCCTATCCTTGGGTTATACAAGCCATTTACAAAATAACTCATCTTTTTGTCACGGTTTATTTTATTTTTGAGTGCAACTGTGSTCTTTTTGGTAAGTAGTTTCCTGGCTTCTGTATTTTGAATACAGAATTTATATATTATGATTTTCAAATGTGGTAAATATCTAAGCGTTTATACAGATATTTTATGGAATAGGAGACAGAGCTCTTTTATCCCTTGTGGAGTGATGGGATTTAGTGCCTGTTCATTGTGAACAGAAAATCTGAAACAAGTTGCAGGAAATATGTTTAACTGCTAAAACTTTTTGAGTACAATTCCAGTAGAAGTCATCATCTGTAASTCTTTTAGTCTGAGAAAAAGTCTAAGAAATCACCTAGGCAGGTTGATAGAAACGATTTTAAAAGGATTTGCCAGTGATCAAGGTTTTTAAGTTAAGAAATCTTAATAATAAATRCCATGAAAATCCAAAGAGACTTTAATTTGTGCAATTGGGCTGAGACATAGCAAATAAACTTTAATGTTGACATTTGTGCAGCAATTCATGATGACAGGGAAAACATTGGCCTCAAATGTAAATTACATGGTACTGKTTTTTTGGGGTTTTTTATTATATGCTRAAATAGATYTTAATCATGGGTGCAGATTTCAGARAAAGAATAAGAATGTATAGAGAAGTTCTAAAATGAGTTATCTTATAGACATTATATTAAGAATGGCTAAAAAGATATCTCTTGACTGTATGGAAACTAGTTACTATTATTTATTGAATAGCAAATAACTATATGTATTTCACAAAACAAAGTGATAATCATAAAACCATGGGGTAATAGGTTATAAAAACCAGAAAAATAATCTCAGTCATGAGCTGGTTCTCATATTGTTTAAACTTRTTTTGAGAAAGATTTGYATTTTTGTAACCACTATTGATRTTTATTGCATCCAGGTTGCAGWTGCTTTGACTAGYACATATTTTTCAGTTCTTMGAGTCATCAAAATCATGTGAGATATACAAATAATTGATTCCTATTATTATAGTTAAAGATGCAGAATACCTCTTCTAAAAAAGTCTGTATATCATTCTTTTTCAGCCTCAATTTTATGCTATGTAAGTTCTATTCAGGAAAAAATAAAATAATTTTCTTGGTAATTAGGTACAGGTACGTGAGTTATTACCTCTTTGGCTATTGTATGAATTGAGATAGAACATAGTCTTTCCTGGTTCATAYTTTCCAGACTTTCTCCAAATGTTACCTCTCTGTCTAAATGTTAGATTTATACCCCTACTTGAAYAAGCAGTGACAGTCAGTTTATGAACACAGAAAATTCTCACTGAATATTTCCTAATGATGACGTCTATTTTTGGTTAAAAAGCAAAAAAAGGCAAACAAATAAAAAAATCCCATAGAGGCCATTATACATAAGGGGTATTGTTTTGTTTTCTTTTCATACATTTGATTTGCTTTGCTATATCACGGACAATGAAAGCCCTATATCCTTGCTGAAGCATTAAAAAAAAAAAAAAACCAGTAAATTTTCTTCAAGAAGTAATATTAACCTACAATAAACAAACAAAAAAAATCCCAACAAAAATTCCTGTGCGCTGGAAATTTCCCTATTGCTGGACTACTGTAAAAACTATAAAAAACACTCTTGAGTTCTACTACTGCATTATAAGTCACTATTTCTGTGCAAAAATGGGTTGTTACACATTTGATAGATGGATGAATTTTGTGTTCATGGCACACAGAATTATACTTCCACAARCATCAAAGATATTCAGAGCCTGACTGAACACAGTCCTGGTCTAGCTGAACCTGCTGGGGAGGTGATTGGAGTAGATGATCTCAAGAGGTCCCTTTGAAACGAAATGATTCTGTGAAATGGATAGAAATTGCACAGCAGCAATAGACAGTGACTTAAGTCATCATGTATTCCCAACTGAAAAGATTCCTGAAAATCAGACTGATTTGGTTGTGAGAAAAGGAAAAAAAAAAAACAAAAACAAAACAAACAAAAAACCCAGCATTAATAGTGGAGAGAAATTTTAAAAAATAAGAAGGAAGTTGAAGTAAATCAAAATTTCTTACAGTTGTCTGTACCTTTGTTCTTGTTATTTTCCAGTGGTTTATTATCTTCCTTTGTCCTGAAAGTGCATGAAAGCCACTTTGAATGTAAAATATATGCACAAATAGAGTGGGACGTACAGTTGGTTAAAAAAAAAAAAAAAGTAAGTGTAACATTTTTTTAGAACTTACACAAAGTTAAATCTAATTTACTGCATGTAAGTGAATAGAATAAGTATTAGGTGGATTCATCTTACTTGGACCAAATTAAAGCTGGAGTTTTATTACCTGTTCCAGCTCTTTGCTTCACTTGTGTGTACACTTGCACTGAAAAGAAAACATAAAAGGAGAAAATGACAGTATTTACCATCTGTTGTTCCATATTTTCATCACTGATTGTCTTTTATAGTGCAGACTTTCCATCTTTGTAGCCCAACCATTCCATAATTATTCTACTTTCAGTTTYCTTGCTTCTTTCCTGTAATGTATTATTTATCCCATACTGCATGCCCAGTACACATTTTTTTTGTGACTACCAAATTCCATGGACATTTGTTTCTCAGTTCTTTAAAAAAAATTTTCCTTTTTCCAAACAAGTTTTTAAGCCATAACGTCTCTGATTAGGACTGAAATTGGGTTATTGCAGGGCATCCTTTCTTGATTCCTTCATGTATTAAAAGTAGAGCTAATTCCTAATCACTTTAAGTTTGACTGGAAATAAACAAAGTGTCAGATACTATTTGAGATGCTGGAGTGACTAGGGGAAGAAAACACACATTTTTCTGCAAAGAAGCCAGATATACTGGGTAAACCTGAGCCTCAGTCAATGGGAAATCTATAATACAGCACACAACAAAAGGAATCAAATGTCTAGTCAAAAGGACAAATGCTTGAAATCACAAATCTTATTRGATATTAATGTAAAGAAGACTCTCTATATTTCTTTACGTGTTTTCACTTATTTTCCAAACTGGAAAGCTTTAAGGAAACTAATTAGGGAGCTTGTATTCAGAGAATAATGTTTAAAYATGCATTTTTAAAAGAGAATTCAGGAAATGGCAGTTCAGAGAACAGACAAAAAGAACAGCAGTTGAGTACAGGATTTCTATMCAGTTTATGATCTAGATGGTTTCTAGACCATCAAGTTACTAAAACTAGACTATGACATAAATCAGATTTTTGGCATGTGCATCCTAAATGAAATGCTTTAATGAAAAATGCTAACTAAAATTAGCTTCTTGTTGTTGTTTCAATATTCTGTTCCCAGTGTTTGCAGCATTGGGCAACAACAGAATTTGTCTAAATTTGTAAATTTGTAACCTGGAAGTCTCTGTAGCAATGGATCTGAAAGCTTTAATAGACATGGTGGTGAAAAAGCAGGTTTCTCCCAGACTCCAGGCTTGTCTTCTTTTAAACTCCAAAGATTTCTGAATCTCTTCAAGACTAGAACAAACATATTTTATCTTCATTACCTTGTATTTGTCCATGGAACACCTCTGTGCTCTAAAAATGGTCTCATGGCCCTAAATCTGAATTATTGGTTTCTGTTCTTTCCTGTTTCAAATCCCTGGAACAATGCAAAGGCATTTTTGTAGGCCACTGGGCTAATTCTTTATTAGCTTGAAAGTGCTGATATGTTGGATGCAGGAAGAATTGCGTAGGCTGTAAAGCACTGTCACATAATTTAAAATACTTTAATGGGAGAGGCAGTGAAAACTCTATAGTATCCCASTATAAACCATATCACCTTTTTTATACTTGCTGTTCTGTTTTGTTTTCTTTTCAGTAAAATGCAAGAAACCCACAAATGAGTTTATTCAGTGCTCATGAGCAAGGAACCAATACACAGAAGTGAATCTGAAAATAGTTATTTTTCAACGTAGATTTATCCTGTAAATTCCTAGACTTCTAATCATAATCTAGTAAACCTCCTTGTCACCAATTTTGAAAACACATAGATTCCAGGATTCCTGAGATGATTTAGGAGAGATAAATGGCAATCACACATACAGTTCCTGGAAATTTAAGCTCTGGGTTACATGGCAGAGAGCTTAAAAAACATTGCTCCACGACATATTGGCAAGTAGTATTTTAAATCA
>CADDXX010000112.1:1898231-1913726 GCA_902810485.1 Alauda arvensis
AAAAAAAAAATCAAAAATATGCTGTTGAAGCATGGCAAAATCTGTCTAATTTTCTCACAGTTCAGTAATTAGTGAATACACTGCTCAATCAGACTGCAATGTCTCATGTGGTAATCAAGTTTCAGAAGTGTAGGAATGGATTGTATTTTAAAGATATTAAAAATTATCAATATGTAGCCTCTCTCTTCATAAATTTTGTTAGAGAATAATTAGCTTGATTTTCTTCTTCCTGAAAAATTTTGAGAAATTCRGTGCAAATTCCAGTACACAAACATCTATTTATTGGGTACTGTATAAAACTGTAAGACTGACACATTTTCTATGATTTAAATTTTGAATTATTCTTGTCTTGTTGCAGGTTACAGGTCTGTCTTGTTGCTTTTTGGTGACATTTTTAGAAGAAATTTCATAACCTGATTTCATCAGTTAGGGTAAATGAAGAAAATCTGAATTTAGAGGTTGAACATGGAATACTTATATTTTTACTAAATTATTGTTCAAAGGTGAAGCCTTATGGGCAGTGAGACAAGAATTAAAAGCTTTAATAATGTTACTCTGCCAAGAGATAAGATATGAGTAATTTTCCTTCTGGTTGGTTGTTTTTGGGTTTTTTTTTGTTCATTTGGTTGGTTTGTTTGATTTGAGGGTTCTTTATCATTACACTTGTGGACAGAAAATGTATGAAGACTGCTGGAAAGGTTTCTTAGACTTTTGAACCATTTTCTGCTGAGAGATTGTTCTGCAGAAGTTACATAGCAGGTATTGTATTTCCTATTTTGGGAAAATAAAATTTTCCACATCATTAAATAAATTATTCTTATGTCCCCTCTGTTGCTKCTTGATCTAGGGCTAGACATACTAATATAAATTTTACTTCTAGTAATTAAATAATACATATTCTATTCAATTTGCTTTTAGTTGCTTATTTTTAAATTGATACATTAATTGGTTTTTTTATTCCTAGTTAGTTGATGTTCTACTATTTATTTATTACAGCACCATATGGTTTGTTATAGGAAAGGTTTGATGTAGTATCCTGTCTGCTAGTTTGGTCTTTAGCTACAGTATTTTTTAGAAAAGTTAATTTGAACACAAAAGTGCTGGCATCATACATACCTTCAATAGTAGTATGAAAGAATAATATATAATTTCAGAATTTATTTGCCTTTTCTTAKGATTGATGGAAAATATTGTTAGCTAAGAGGAAAACACCAGCACAATGCCAAAAAATAGTAAGCACTTCTCAATGTCACACCATTTTCATTTTATGAAATTCAACAAATCATTTGAGACAAAGTGCTTGACCATTCYGAAAGGGTAGCACTACATCAGTACTGTATTTTTATCTGGCACATAAAGCAAAACTATTAGAGGAATAATTATTGATGGATACATACAGTAGGTTTTTTTTCTGTATTAGATCTTCCATACACGCACAGGGTTTTTTGGATAGTAAACTTTACAAATATAGAGAGAAAACTTATACAAAATTCAATCATAAAGTCATAGAATTATTAAGGTTGAAAAAGACCTTCAGGATAGTGTAGCTGCCTGATGTAGTGGCCACATGGCTCTTTGTTCCCACTGGGAGCAGGGAAGTTTTAATGAGGACATGAATATGCATGGATGCCTGGAAAACGATTGGTTGCTGTTATGCTGTCCCTCCCCAACCCCTCCGTGTCTGATTGGACAGTCCTGTGTTTTCCACGCCCAGGACAAAAGGGTATAAGAATGCTTCCCCAGGCGGAACTCGAGGCTTTTGGGGACAGCAGCTTGAATAAACTGTCTGTTCACCTGGAAGCCAGTCTCCCTCTTCCTTCCTCAGAGAAACCCTATATATGTTAGAAATCTCCCCTTTTCTTCCCTCCTGCAGGCACACTTGCACGCAAGGGACCGCTGGCCATTCCCCGAGAGGAAGAAGCAGGCAGGTCCCAAACACACACCAAGCCAGGACCACAGAAGCTGCAGGAGAGGAGAAGGAGGAATAATTCTAACAGGATAGAGTCCAACTTTTTAACAACACCATGTCAACTAAACTGTTTCACTAACTGCYGAGTCCAGTTGTTTCTTGAACAATTCCAGAGATGGATCCTACACTTCCTTGGGCAGCTCATTCCAATCCTTAACCACCCTTTCAGTGAATAAATTCTTCCTGAAAGTCATTCATCCTTCATCCTATTTGCTATTTACTGTTCAGCTAATTATGAAAATTCTCTTTGAAGAATTTTGGTGTCAGATATAACTTCCCAGAACTCTTCAAGATCTGTGGGTGTACACATTCAATTATTTTTTAATTCTAAGCTCGGTGAAATTTTACAGTGTAATGAGGCAAGCAGTAGTAAATAATGACAGATTTATATGAATGCTAAGGGCTGTAAATATACTTAATGATTACAATAGCATGACCAATTCAGTAATTGCAAGAGTTTCCTACACATAGACGTGCTGATGTGTCTGTAGTTGTCTTTAAATTTTCCCTATTCAGTTTCTAATGAAGTTTCATGCATATARATAGTATTGTTTTCATTGGGAGAATATCAATACAGTTATTAAAATTCAGMAATCAGACCTAGCATCTTTCAGATTTTCCACAGTTTACTCCAAGAAGTGRGAAAAATACAGTACTCTCAATATAGGAGCCATCTCTGTATTTAGTTTTTAAAGTGCATGTGTGTATATGTGTGTATTTGTACACATCTGATGAGTTTCTACATGTTTCTTGTCTGTTCCACTCATTCCAAATAACATTTTCCTCTTCTGGTACCAAATTTTATAAGACAATCACACCTGGAAATCTGCAAGAATGGAAWCTTTTGACTATAAATATAAATTCCTTTTTTTTTTTTTTTCACTAGAAGGCATCATGTTTGATTCTCCATTACCTCAGTGCAGTTAKGGATTTCATAGATCAGTCAGTTCTCTCTTTAGTCCTTATTACAGACACTAAAGAAAGTGGGGTCACAGTTTTACTGATTCTGTTTCTTAACTTTGGTTAGCAAAAGATCAAAGAACTTGCCTCAAGCCTGAATATGAAGTACACCATGAAAATAACTGATGGAACCAATGGTCTACATTARCTCACAGACTTCCACAGAATTACGTGCAAATAAAATGCAAATACATTGTTGGATGTTTATAGATAGCATTGAATCATCACTAGAAATTTCTACATCAATTGAAATTCAATTTATACATCTACATAATAAAAATAGCGTCTCTTTTGCTAATCTTATATTGTAATACAGTTCCTGACAATGTTTCATTTAGGTGCTGCTGCTCTGCATAATGGTGACTTCATGGTAGCTTTAGCAGTGTACAGATAACCCCTAGCTGGTTTAGCTTTTTCATTAATAATTCTCCTTGGTCCTCTTTGATTYGGTGATGCTTCTCAGATCTGAACAACTGGAAAATACCAAATCCAGTACAGTTCTGTCATAGTTGAAGATTTGGATTTGCAGAATACTTTGTGTTGTGACTTCTGAAAACTTTCTTTCACTGATGTCCAAGATATTTTCTTTGACCAACTGAATCAATTTTCTTTTGCTCTTTTGCCCATCCCTCTCCTCAAACTTATATCCTATACCAACAAGTTGTGGGTTTAGTTTTATTTGGGTTGGGTTGGGTTTTCCTTTGTTTTTCTAGACCTTCTTTCTCCTGGAATCCCTATTTCTCTCTTTTTCTTACCATTCCAAACTTTTAAATATCTGCTTCCAGGTTTCAAAGTCTATGAGTCTTATGAGAGAGAGAGAGAGAGAGAAAAGCCATTTCTCTCATCAGAAAAGCTCTGTAGAATAGAATCTACCTGGTTACCTGGTAGGGTGAAGCATTTACAGTCCACMCCATCTATAGAAGATCTGAGAGGTTCTGACTATAATTTTTTCATAAAACTTTATGCTAGCAGTTTGGACTAGGAAAATTGATTTATAAGCAGCTGAAAATGAATCATTATAATAGAAGCATCATGAATCTTARGGGTACACAGTGCTAAAAATTCTTTCTAACATCTCTTAAATACTCATCAGAGATAACTATGWGCTATGATAGTAGCCTACAAATATATTTGAAAACCTATAGAAATCATACACCTCAGCTTAAGGAAAAAAGGACAAAACTTAAAGTTAGATATGAATGAGACATCACTTTGCTGAAAGACAGTACTTATTATGCCACACTCATTCAATAATTCTGTCCTTCCATTTTCCCTGTCATTGCACAATGCAGAAACCAAATCCCTYCTACTAAATTATTGCAGTCTGTGTATTGGATTTTGTTTTCAGTTGTGATTTTGGGAAGTGCTCAGCACAATAGATATAAAAATAAAAAGATATTTTACTGTATCAATAACTCCAAACTGTATTTCTAAAGTATCCTGAAAGTGTAACATTTCTAGTCAGTTAAGACRGAAAAATAATGTGTAAGTAAAATAATATAATTAGGGACCTATTCCATTTAAAGAACCACTTATCATGTCATGGAAATGYCAAAATCTGTTGTGATTATTTTTCCAAGAAATTCTTCTAGTGAAACTATGTCTAGATAGTTTCTGAGTATCTCTAAGRAGAAAGACTCAGAATTTTCATGTGAATTCCAGTACAAGATTATAAAAATTATTTATATTTTTTGTGTATTATTAGGTGAACTTTGAGCTAGSTCATYTTTATATRTAGAGCAAAGTTTTTTGTGTTAACTTTATTAACATGTACATATATGTGTTCATTCTGGGTGGCTTTGGTTGAAATCCTGATAAAATTGTTTAGAGTTCCTGGAGAGTACTTAYATATGTATATGTATATACACACACACATATATATATATCTATATGTTCCTGCAGAGTTCCTTTGCATGTATACAATCCATTAATTAATGGTTATTAATCCAAATTATTAACTTCCCTTAAGAAGTATCAGAGTTAAAGGTCCAGTAAAAAGAATTGTCATTCTTATGCATATYGACTCATTCTATATATACAAGCATATCTTTGAATAGATGCATATACTAAAATTAGTCTGTTGCTTGAATGTCATAGATGTTTCTCAGGGATAAGGAAGTCAGGATATTATCTAATAATTTGAACCCTTCAAGGCTAAGGTCTAAAAAGCAAACAGTAAACTCTAGTTCCTCAAAAATTATTTTAAATTTCCTGCCACTCTGTCTCATATATGAAGTATCCCTTTTTGCTATTCAGTTTAAGGAAGGTATGTCTTCCACATTTGAATCAGCAGCAGAAATGCTGTTACTGTCAGGCCCACAGATGTTCATCATCTGGGCAGAGTAAACCTTCATGAACAACTGACAAGAACTTACAAACCTTTYGAAAACAGGTACATAAAACACAGCCCAATAGATTTCTGCCACATTATAATTTCAAATACTATTATTCTTTTTTCTGCTGAACTTGGCATAGTTAGAAGTATAGACGGAGTTTGACAGTTAAGCATGATGTTTTGCCTTGTATTTACCTTTACAGTGGATGTAATTTTCCTTATTTGCAGCTGGGATTTTTTTTACATATACGGAGGAGCACTTTAGAAAAAATCCTGCAGCTGTTTATTTTATTAAAATTTAAGATATGAACCATGCAATTAACCTAAAGGATTGTAAAGCATGTTTAATTACCAGAAAGAAAATCCAACAACTCTATAAAAAATCTAATTAATATCTTTACTCCTTCATTTGAATGTTATGTAATTCAGATTAAAATTAATAAATATAAACTCTGAATGCATTAAGGAGGGCATATAGCTTTAAAATTTTCTTGTTAGGTCTTAGCTAAGATTAATGAAGAAGTGAGRTTTTTTATATGGAAGCACATGTAAGTGAAACAGTGTCATTAGTTTGAGAGTCCTAAGGCCTTAGATCCAGGGCATTCTGAAAGAGAAGAGTAAAACACAAACACAAGGACAGTAAAATCTATCCATTATTCATYAAAGACAAGCAGAAAATGATAGGTTAAGAAATGATTGCAGCTATAATTTGAAAATTTATTTTAACAGAAATAATCAATGAATTCAGCTTTGAAGTAAATAGGCTTTGCTCACAGATCTAAAAATGATCACACCCAGTACTCATTGYACCAATTTCCTAAAACAATCCCCGAATTTAATCAGGGATTAAATATCTCTCACTGTTTCAGAAATTCACACATTAATTCATAAAACTATTTATGAGACTGCTGACAAAGTTTATSTATTCATTTACTTATTAAAAATCTACCATCAGCCTTTATTACTTATTGATATCAATTTTGATCTAACAGTGAACTCTTGTTTGGAAATCCTAYCTGTTTCTCACTATTTTCATTCACTTTTTTCTTTCATCATTAAAGTTTGTCAAACATCAAAATGTTAACTGAGAAGACATTAGCTAAATTTAAAAAAATAGAAAAATTCCTTGAAATTGCATTTTTGAAGTAACCCCAAATAGGCTGTAAAATTTTTGGGGGAAATTTTCTTTATGAATCTTTGACTGCTAACAGAACTATTATACAAGGTTTGGAGTTAGTATTTTTTTTTTTCTTTCTTTTCCATTAACCTTATCACCAGACTAAGAGATTAAGTTCAAAGATTTTTATCCTTTAACATGCGAATGAGTCATAAAGAAAATTAATTAAATAGTTGATTGAAAAGCTATTTTTGAAAACACCACATACAAGGAAACCATTTTCTCTTCTTTTTAARTGATGATAGAAAATTTTATAGAACAAAAGGTCTGAAGTATAGTGAGAAAGATAATTATTTCCGTTTTGCAGAAAACACTTCAAGAATCTCCCAACTATTAAACATGAAGCTAAAGGACCTTTAATCTGGAAGAAAATGTAGATCTTTCCTCCTGTAGTTCATGAAACTACTTCATCTCTGCAATAATCTGAACATCAAGACAAAGAGAAACAGTAAATCACTTTCAATGCAGTCAAAAGTAGGAATTAACTGCTAAAATGATTTTTTTTAATTAAAGGGAGTACATAATAACACTTATTGTTATTCTTAACTAAGCAAACTACACTAATGAAACTATGATGTAGTAGCTTAAAAGTGCCTTTAATAGGATGTTTGGTGGCTCTTTCAGTAAGATTTCACCCTTCCTTCATGTCAATGAACAATGCAGATGTGTTGCTCACAGTCAAAGATTATTTTGTTCAGGTTTTTTGATCTGACTGAGAAAAAGAGAATCTTTTTCATTAGGATAAGGATAGCCCAATATGGACCTCAGACAAGTGTTTATCTAATCAACAAAATAAAATGTTCTGATTTTAGGAACTTTTATGAATTCTKGATTTTCCCATAATATTGGAAGATTTAGCTTTTGCTGAGCAGTGCTTAYGCAGAACCAAAGCCTTTTCTGCCTCTCACCTCACCACACCAGTAGGGTCGCTGAATGCACAAGAAGTGGRAGGGGACACACACAGGACAAGAGAATCAAACTGACCAAAGGGATATTCCATATCATATGCCATCATGCTCAGTAGAAAGTAGAGCAAAGGAGGATGGGGGGAAGTTCAGAGTGACAGGTTTTTGTCATCTCAAGTTATCATTACAGGTGATGCAGTCCTGCTTTCCTGGAGCTGGCTGAGCACCTGTTCATGGGCAGTGGAGATTACATTCCTTGTTATGCTTTACTTGTATGTGTAACTTTTGCTTTAGCTACTAAATTTCATCTCCACTCATGTTTTTCTCACTTTCACTCTTCTGATCCCTTTTCCCATCCCACTTTAAGGAGGATGAAATTTGAGATGCTTAGCTGCTCGCCTAGGTTAATCCACAACACTGATGGTACTAAAGACTTGTCAAATAATGTAAATTAAAAGTTACATTGGTATCAAATTAATAGGAGCTCCCCTATTTATATAGAATTCATTATTAAGTTTTAGTTTGTTCAGAGCATCTCCTAATGGCAGCCACTGATAGCTTTGGAGAGCAGATGCCTTGAAAAGTACTGCAACAAAATAATATTAGAGGACCCAGTAATGATTAATCAGTGGTAAAAGAATCGTGCAACAATTGCATGAAGCTTCCCACAACTGATAGCATAGGCATACTTGTCTTTGAAGTAAGGCTTAATAAGGCTACAGAAWGCTATGACAAAAAATGGCTAATTACACCGCTTCAGAATCTGCTACACAGAACTGATGGCTCTGATATCCTGCACYGTACTGCTGCAGATGCAAAGATTACCTTATTTCCATTAAAGAGAGCAGTATTTTAGTAYCTAATCTACAATTTCGTTAATTGAATTAACTGATTATTCACATTTCAGGTMTTTTTGTTTGACCTGGATACGACAGCATAAGGTAAAATTATGCCATCAGCTCTGGACCATTGACATTTAGAAAAGTGTTTTCTTTCTTATCCTATATGAAATTCTGAAAAATATTTTGCAAAATGCAAAGGTGGTTTTTTTTTCACTTTAATGACATTCAGTTTATTGCATAGATTTCTGATTTTGTTTTAAAACATTTATATTTTAAATAATATCATAACTTTAAACAAAGAAACCTCAAACCACGACATATGGGTAGAAGGAAGCAAGCTTTAACTACAAAGAAGAACCTCCTCTTTTCTTTGTGTCTCCTTGGAGCTACTTCTGTGACATCAAGATGAGGGTTTCTGACAATGTTCATGATGTCAGAGGATTATGACTTCAGCTGGAGGAATAAAGAGAAGCAGCAGATGAATTCTTATAAAATAAACCTCTGCTTCCATAAAATTGTCTTTGTTAATAAGAAACAAGGGAAGAAAAAAGTAAAAGAGATGTGACATATTAAGGTTGATTTCTTTCCCCTAAAAAGAGTGTCCTTTAATATCCAAGATATATCCCAAACATGCTGATTTCTATAACCTCTCCTTGTAAGACTTAGCCCACTATGGACAGTATTTTTTTAAAGGAATTTTCAAGTGTTCCCACCAATTCTTATGACAGCTAAAACTTTCATATTAACAATGCCTACAAAAATATATCCTATATAAAATCAATTAGAAAGCAATCCTRTAGCCTCTGTGATCTCACAATTCATTCCTCCAGTTACTGTGTTGTAAAGGGCCTGAGAATATAGATGGAATTAAATACCTAATTGAAAGGCAGGCACAGTCGTAACAAGAAAGCACAAAGACATAATTTTTATGAGTCTTCATTTATCTKCATTAGACATTTCACATTTGGCTGTTAACAAGTTAAATAACCAACCTTTATTTACCTATTAAATTTAGCTTTAAGAATTTCTCAGTTGTAAGACTATGAGTTAATACAACATAATATAATMTATGTATCACAGAATCATAAAATTGCCTGGATTAGAAAGGAATCTTAAAGATTAACTAGTTCCAACCCCCCTGCTGTTGGCAGGGACACCATCCATTACACCAAATTGCTCAAAGCCTCGTAGAAAATCAGAGTCAACTTGGGAAAAAGAAATTTCATTTACTGCTAATTAAAACCACATTAGGGTGGAGAAAATAAGATGGAWATAAACACACTTTCCCCTGTCCCCATCTTCTCTTTCAGGCTCAGTTTTACTTCTTCATTCACAACTCTTCTACCTCCTCCCTCACCACCAGGAGGTGTGCAAAAGCAGGGTGAGGAATGGGGATTGCAGTAAAAACAATTTACTCTGTTACTCCTTCCCCTTCAWGCTCTTCTCTACTCCAGTGTGGGACTCTTCCCATAGGAGATAGTCCTTTGCTGAGAGGCATCCTTTCCACAGGCTGCAGTTCTTCAAGGACTGCTCCAACATGTTGTTCTTGCAATGAGTTACCATCCTTCAGGGATAGATTGCTCCAGTGTGGATCTTCTATGGGGGCACAGGTCCTGCCAGAAAACCACTTACAAGCTCCTCTCCATGAGCATGGCCCTTGCAGAGGCCTGTTATGACATGGGGTCTCTTTGGGCTGCACCTTCCTTGGGGACATTTCGACTGCCTTCAGCTTGAGGTCCTTAATGGGCTGCAGAGTGAACATCTGCTCCAACATGATTGTCCYCATGGGTTGTATGGGTTGTTATACTGCTCCAGTGTATCCTTCTGCATCAGCTGCAAGGGAAACTCTGCTCCAGTACTTCCTGCCCATGCTTCTTCTCTGATCAAGATGTCTTTAGTATTTTTTCAAATTTGTTTATCATCCCTCTCTCTCTCACAGCAGCTGTGTAGCATTTTTTGCCTCTTTTGAAACATGTTTTATAGACCACCATCATGGCTGAGGGGTACAGCTGCGTTCYATGGGGAGTGTGTTGGATCCATCTGGAACCAACTGCATCTAACATGGGAAATCCCTGGCCTCTCTTCACAGACTACACTCTTGTTCCCTCTCATACACCTTGTTAAGTAAATACCGAAGTTTACCTACTGAGATGAGAAAACATAGTGATGTTTCTTGGCAGCATAAAAATAACTTCATAATTTTACGCTTAATACTCATTGCTATGAAATATATTACTTTCTTAAACTTTTTTTCTTTTTTAATGGTTGTTTTCTTGTTACAAACAAAATGAGAAACATTCACCATTTTCCCTGGTGAGATGCTAACTCCTTCGTGTTACTTTGAAAAAGTGTTTTTCATCTCCCTGGCTGATCTGAACATTCTAATTATGGTAACTTTAAATGTGACAGTATCTTTTTCATAAGATTGACATCAGTAGGATGAAAGCAGTGAGAAATAMGGAGYTCAGATGAGGAGATGACACAAAAATGACTAGATTTATCAAGAATTCTATGTGTGAAAAGCACAAATAAAAGGAAAAATTATATCCAGCAGGTAGAGGTAGCACACTTTGGCAGTATCTGACATATGAAAGGAAAGGAAAAACAAAGGTGGCAATGGAGTTGGAGGGAGTCTGAAACTGATACTGCTTGAATAATTAAATATTTTGTTTCATTTCCAAATSTGAAAGATGAGACAAAAAATAATCTAGATCCATATCTTACACCTAGGATACAAGATACTAAAGCCTACAGTCAAGACCCTGTTCATTGCAAGACTTCAAGTTGTTATATCAGTTTGGTCTAAGTAATGTTAAAATTCAATAGTGGTAAAACACTAGTTCCAAAATTCAATAATGTTAAAGTATTAGTTCCMAGCAGAATGAAAGGAAAGAAAAATYAACTGCAAAGACTGTGGAGACAGACTCTTTTCAGAGGTTCATAAGAACAGGACCAGAGGCAATTGGCACACCTTGCAAAACAGGAGGTACCCTGTAAACATCAAGAAACACTTTTTTTTTTTTTTAACTGATAGAGTGACTGAGCACTGGGACAGGTTAAAGACCCTGGAGATCTTCAAAAGCTGTCTGGACATGGTTCAGGGCAAGCTGCTGGAGGTGATCGTGCCTGACCAGGAGGTAGAACAAGATAACCTCCAGCGGTCCCCTCCAACCACAAACAGCCCTCATTTCTCTAATTGGTCTCCTTGTTCAGACTTCCCCAGGACTCTCTGCCTGTGTCCCAGGACTCTATTTCAGTGTTCCAAATTCATCATCCTCTGCCTCAGTGGTACTGCAGCTTCCCACAGTCCTGACGTACCAAGCCATGATCCTGCTGAACCAGGCCACCTGTGGGTGCATGTCCTGGGCCAGACACAGCCCATCCCTGTGTCCAAGCTGCCCTGGTGCCCTTTGCCTGACCTGCTGGGACAATGAACCCTCATGGGGAGCTTCCAATTCTGCTGGGCTCCTGGGAGGCAACAGCAGAGCTGTGCCCAACAACTCGTGTCACTGATTCATCTCTTCAAGGGACAGTGATTGCTCTTCCCTAGAACTTGCTTATTTGGGTTTTAATTTATGAAATTTTCCGATCTATAAGTTATCAGGAAAACCATAGGCACTATTCCAGTTTTAATAACTCTCTTTTCTGCCTGCAATTTTGAAGTATTTTTGTCACAGGTTTAATATGAAATTATCACTAACTGAAAAACCAAAAGGTATTACTTGTGCACTCATACAGCTTTTGGTCTAATATTTTTGTCTGTTTCAGCATGTAATCTAATGCATGCCTTGAAAACCCCAGCTTCACAGAGAAAAAAATTAAATTTCCTTGCATACAATAGAAGCCAAATGAGCATGCTAGCAATGCAAATCCAAGCGATAACTTTTCATCAGTAAGGGCAAACAAATGATTTCTTTCATTTCAAGTCAGATATGATCTGTGTTCCCACACTGAGAATAAGGGTAATCAAGAAATATTTTCTAAGTTAACTTCATGCAAAGAAGCCAGTACTGTGATAAACTTCTAATAAGACAGAACACAGAACTCTTTGAATTTCATGGAGATGCCTGTAATTTTTATTGTAAGATTGTAAAATGCATGACCCGGACACAAACCCCCCTCATCTACCCAAGATTTCTGTGGGAATACCAAACTGAACACAGGAGTGCTGAACAAAAAGTACTGTTGTGGGTCCATCAGGCTTCTACAGAAAGGTTATTGTGTTCATAGTAGTCAAAGCACAGTTTTTCTTAAAGATGCTGAATTTGGTCCAAAACATCACTTATCCTAAAATGAGCTATGGAAAATTATCTCAGATCTTTTGTGATGGTTCTTCTCGGGCCCATATAAATAATTTGAAGTATCCTCATTGTAAAATGGACACATTATAATGATGTTGCATAGTGACAAATCCTTTCCCAATCCTTGTTACCCTGGAAGAGGATCATGAACACAATCTAAACTGATTTGCACTTAATCGTGTAATGGAGATGGAACAARCTCAGAATAGTGACATTCCTCTTACAAAATTCAAAGACATAGCCTGGCAAAATTTCAGGACAGAAAAAGAGGGAAATTTGCTTCTTGGCTCATTCTTTGTCCTYTGTGATTACCTCATCTGATTATCTCATAACACTATCTTATCTTGGTTGCACATTTGTGAGATGTCAATGCTTTTTAAATTACAGAAATATTTATTTCAGTCATACTACRTTTAAAAGGTCATTTGTGGTGTTTTATGATTTCCTCTGTTCTCTGTTGTCATTTTCTCTCAGAAACCTGTATCAGTATTTCCTACAAATAACTTATTTTTATTTTTTCATCTAGAAATTATGGATCTTAGCCTTGCAAACCTCATTTAATCAACATGATTACACTGGAGAACCTGATAGTGCACAACAAGACTGAGTGTGTTTTTAGGGGAAAAGAAGTGTAAAAGTGAACAATCCAGTCTCGTGCATGAAAATTTCCCTGTAATTGCAAGAAAAATGTCAAACTTTTGTAAGTCTGCTAGTTAAGCATTTTCCATGTTAAGTTAATTTAGAATGTCTTTTATTTCAGACTTGAATATTTTATACTTATTTAATAGAACACTGAGGAAACAAATAAAATTTTCATTTTAATTATTACCTATTTGCAACAGATTTTTGGTTAGCTACATACTTTTAACTGTAAAATTCTGATTCGTGGCCACAGCGTCACTGTCAGGTAGCTCCTGAAGATCATGTCTATCTTACCAGACTGCACCATGTGGATCCATGAATTGCAGATCAGATGGGATATGTTGAAGGAGGTAGACCCTCAAAAGAGGTTTTCCTTTAAGAGGATTTTATTTTCTTTTAGTTTTTTTCATAAAGGACTTTTTTTATTATTATTATTTCTGAGGTTTATTACAAGTCAGTTTCAGGTTTTGAACAAGTCAAGCCTTTTTCCTTTTTTTTTTTTTTTTCTGGAAAGAAATACAAAGATTTACATGCTTTGAAGATAAAATAGAGTCTCTGTGGATGAAATTGTAAATGCTTGAAGGATCCTATGCCTATTAATAACATTGTTTGACTAAAGAACAATTGTTTACTATTTTAGGTAGATTTTTAGAGAACATAAAAAGAAATACCGTTCCATGGCTCTTGTGGGAAGTTGGGGGGCAGAAGTGTTTTTAATATTTTTTTTTTCTTTTTGGAACATCAGTGGAAAAAAGAGCCAGAATAATGTCAAGATATTTTTAGTCAGAAATTGAGAACAGTAAACCTGAACAAATGCTTTTATAACATTTAGTTCCAAAGAAAAAGAAGCTTACTTAAGCACATACTTATATCACTTTTCTATATTGAACTATATTAAATATTTATTTAAGAGCTCTTAGAGAATTATCTAAGTGATCTAAGAAGACAAAACAGGCAGTTTCACTAACACTAGCAGACATTAAAAAAAAATCTTATTGAAAATCAGCACTGCAGTTAATGAACTTTTGCAGTAGAATTATTACACTGATGAGAGAGTAGGATTTGCCATCAATATGTCTACCTGTTGAAACATGCTCAGAAAATGTGTGACCTATGAATGCTCACCCTGCAGTGCATTACATACATTTCAGTTCWGAGGGGGTTTATYGTTTGTTTGTTTGTCTGTCTGACTGGATTTGCTTGGCTTTGTTTTCAATAGAAAACTTACAATCTCATTTTAGTGGCTCTGGGCACCATGCRCCATATTATGGCACCCCAGTATTGTATGTGTCAAACAGTGGCATGGCACGACACTCACTTTATTTGTTGTCACAACTACACTCAGACTGTAAAAGGTGTAGTGGGATAAAAAAACTGAAAGACCTCGGACACTCAGAATGGCATATCTGCTTTTATTTATRTATACAAATCACTTCATGCTACACACAGGTCTTCTACACCTGAATCATACTCAAAGACTTGCTTGTTACTTCAAATCCAAAACATTAGCTAAGTCACAGCAGTGTGTGTTGCAGATCCACACTACTATAGGCCAGTTTCTGGTGACCCACAGCCCGGCAATGTTTGACTTTGTCACATTTGCATCCAGGGATGTATGGTGCTGGGGTTTGTGATTTTCCATTTGTATTGGTTTGCTCCAAGCTACCCCCTTTTTGCTGTTTGCCCTTGGTCCTGCCTGCTCTGCCTCCCTGATGCAACCCCCGGGGAAGTCATACCCTGGGAGGATTGCATCAGCCCTATTTCCCCCTCCCTGAGCTCCTGTCCGTCCCCCCTGTGCCCTCCCCTGGCACCTGTCAGTTTTCCCCAAACCTCGCCCTTTGTTTTATAGAGTTCTGTGGTTTCTTCTTGGTGATTTGATGTTTAATGTTTGTCCCTCCCCCAAGTTGTCCCTRTTGCTCCCAATTGATGTTAATCCTAGTTGTAACCACACCCCGATCCCTTCTGATTGGTTTATTGCTACTGTTTCTCCCTCTGTTAAAAGGTATTGCACACCCCAGAGAGGTGCTCCTTTTGGGCAGTCCTTCTCAGGGTAAGTTGACCTTCCAGGTTCAATAAACCCTGAGAACTTAGACCCCCAAAGGAGTCAGCCTCTTTTTCCAACGGCAGCAGGAAGGTTTCTACCACTCTTGCACCCACCGGGGTCTGTGTGTGTCCTCGACTCACAGATCGTGGCAGGGTTGCCTCTGGGCAGAGCTAGCCCTAGAAGAGAGGGACCACCTGCAGTATGGAGTACTCCTGATTTCCTTCCAAGCCTTCTGTCATGCTCCACAATGACGTGGGTGCCCTGCAGGCCTCTCTCGTGTCTGTCAGGCATATGTGCATGTCTTCAATCTTTTATGGTAC
>CADDXX010000112.1:1914161-1966478 GCA_902810485.1 Alauda arvensis
TCTTATGCATAAATCTTAAGTTTAATTACTTTAACTAGAGTTCCATGCTGAGGAGTGAAATCAGTACTTTGCAGCTGCAAGAAAAATCCACCATCCCCACAGCCTGCTGGCATTGTGTGATGGTGCTTTCAACAGTGGTCTAACTTGAAAGAAATAATTTATTTTAGCAAAAACTTGTCACTGCTGAATGCAGCATGATTCTAGTGATTGTAACAGACATTGGCCTTGCCAGTAGGACTACTTTTTCAAATATTACTTTAAAGAAGTSAGCATCTCATCAACAAATATTGAAGTGCAGCAATTTAGTTTCATGACACAGATTCTCTTTGCAGAATAATAAGAGTGTGTTCAAGGTGCCACATAGATCATTACCAATGACTCAAAAATTTTAGTAATTGAATAAACTTGTTAACCACTAGAATGCCACTTATTTTAGTTGYGGCAAAAGAAATAATTTCAAATAATCTGAAGACTAAATTATGCAAAATAATTGACATACATATCACTAGAATGAAGTAGTGATCCTYACCATTTATTGTAAATTGATTTTTTTAAACTGAGACAAGAAGCTGAATAATATTACAGTATCAAATTATTTAAATTACTATATGAAGGGTTCATACTGTCAATTTCAGTTATGCTGCCCCTAAGTATAATGCACAAACCCCTCTATAATAAATGAAAAGCTAGATCTGGGCTCAATTTAGATGTGTGATTTAGAAAAGTCACAGAAAAAGATTGCAACTTCTACTTTATCTCACTAATTTTTAGTAAAAATCAAAGGAGAAATGAACAGTTTGTTTTCTCTTCACTAAAGATACTTCATACTTTTTTGCCTCAGTGACTTGCAGATGTTGGAATCCAACAGTCTCMAATAGTCAGGGGAAGATTAGATGATCTATCTATATCTCCAGATTTCACGATTCCAACCTAAAGCATTTTGAGGTCCATATGGCTCATGCAACTTGCCTACAGAAGAAGGCACTACTAGATGATAGTAAGTAACTAACAGTTCCAGAGTTGTGTGCCAAAAAAAAACCCCAAAAACAAAACAACCCCAAAAAAACCAAACATCTTTTCTCTCCTTAGAGTGTTGCAAAACATCTCCTTTCTTCCTTTCAATACCTGCTCGGAGTCATTTTGAAAACAAGGGAGCTGCAACATGGTTATTGACTGCAAAGTGTATCTGAATATTTACCATGCATGGCATGAAGAATATATTCCTAAAAGGTAAACAAGTCAAAGAAATCCTGCTTCTGCTTTTCCTAAGATGCTGATATAATGTGCTTCTGGCTCTAACAATGCTATATCAATGGTGTACCATGTCAAAAAAAGAAAAGGAAGAAATGTGTTCTGAGCATGAATATGAACCATCTCCAATGTATCCCTGGATTTATTTCTTTCTTTAAAGATTTTTTGTTTCATTGCATCATTGGTAAAAGAAAATAAAATCTGAATTTCAGATGTTAAGGGAAAAAACAAGGGGCTTTCATTTCTACTTTTGTTTTCTATTTKGTTAATAAAAAGTTTTTTATGTTTATGATTTTTTAAATTACCAAAAAGGTAATATTTGTACTCTTGTTCTCTTTTAACTTCTTTTGTTATTTTAAATATAAGAACAACAACAACCATTTTGGTTTTAGTTTTTTGGTTTTTTTTTTTTTTTTTTTTTTTTAATATTACTTTTAATTTTAGCTCAATTCCATCAGGGAAATTTTAAGGCCAGAGTCAAAAATAAAAGTTAGGCAGCAAAATTATTTGTCTAAGAGACCCAGAATTGTTCTGCCTCTTATATTTGCAATTCTTTTTGCAGTTCAGAGAGCTCCAATCTGAGCTGTAACACATAATATAAATACCACCTTAGCTAGAGATTTACTCTTGGTGAATAAACAGAACAAAACGTGTCCTCAGTCTACAACTTGTCAAGTGCTGTAATTAGAAATAATAATTTTGTTCCTCTGCACCTGATGATCCTTCCATGTTTGTTCAGCTTCTTTTCTATTCCTGCTTCCTTTTTCTTTCAAATTAACACAATTCTACCCAACATTATATCTAGGAAATAAGGGMGAAGGTTTGTGATGTGCATTAAAATTACAAGATAACAGTAACGGCTTTTTATTTTTCACCCCTCCAGTAGGTGTGATCTTTACACACATAAAACAGTCTTCAATGCACCCAAAGATGTCCATGTTAAACTGAATATTTTCATTTCTCCTAGAAGACACTACTTTGTTTTTCCTTCGCTAGAAGGCTTCCTCCAGTAAGTGATAAGCAACATCTCAGAATAACAAAAGAAAATATTTTCATTTAATATTATTAAGTTATTTTATAATGACCTGCAGAACTTGCAAGTGTAAATAGTAATATTAATGTGATGGATTTAATCAGTTCTCCTAGGACCACCCTCACATGCTYTGAACACCTCACCTCAAAAACCTCTTAGCAGACATTTTCTGAACAATTACATCCATAGAACTGATTGTGCCTACAATTTTACTTCTCAGAAATAGAAGCCTGCACTACAAAGTGAGCATTGCCTATTTATCTATAACATATGTGCCATGTATAGCCTCATGGATACATACGCTGTATTTCACAGAACTGTTAATCCTGCTGGAAACTAAGTACACTGTATTTGCATGGGACCATAACTTCATGCAATTATAAATGAAATACACCTGCTTAAAATTTGTACCAARTAATAAAAATAATTAAAACCTCAAAAATCTAATTTACAGGTGGTGGAGCATGCCTACCTTTACATGCAAAAGGCTCTGGATACTTGAAATTTTTATATTAAGATAGGAACACATGTTTTTAATTGAAATACAAAGAACATAATCACCTGTTTCAAACACCAGCCAGCCCTTCATATTAAATATAAAACATTTTGAATCTGGTTCAAAACCATTCCCAACAGCAATTAACTCCCCCTGGCACACTTAAATATTTCTTATGTTATCTGCAAGTCACACACCTGGAAAAAGGCTGAAGGAAAATCTATTCTTGGAAAGTATATATTAAAATGAGAAATACTTTTAATTGTGAGATGCACTGAGGTCTGTTTTAACCATCTCATTCATGTGTACTGRGTGAAGTAAAATGACTTCTTCACTGTATTTAAAAACTTATAAATACCAGCCAAAGAAAAGGAAACTGCACTAATCTTGATATAATTTTGCCAAGAGAAAAATTAAACCTAGTAATAAGTAGTACAGTATTTCTACTGAATGCATTGCAGGACAGGAATCTGGGCCCAACTGAAGTTAGAAGTGATATCAAAAAACCTCATGTCCACATAAATGAAGACACTGTGTAACACACACACTTCATGGCTACTCTCATGGTATGTGACTGGGAGCACACATACTGCATGGTACTATAWTTTATTTAATATTCATGTGATATCCTGGCCTGTTGCCATATTCAGGCATTAATCCAACAAGGAACATGATGTTCTCTATACCTCCCCTGAAGATAAATTAAGGCCATTTGGTGGGAGTTTAAAAATACACAGTGACGTAGCCTTCCACCAAATATRTGAAACAGGCAAAGCCTTTTGCATTCTGGGGTCTGTGCTTAGTATTTGTTTGAAATTTAGCTGCTTGCMTGGTCTGTGGATCAAGCAAACTTTGAAATATGTGTGTTTCATGAACAGAGAAATTATTGCATAATCTGTAATTTTTTCATCATTTTCTAAACATGTACATGAAAGTAATGATTCCAACTTCCCTTGTTCCAAAGTTAAAAAAATAATCTCTCACACAGAGTGTAGGCTTCTTAAAATAAAAATCCAAGTAGAATGTGATTGATACAAGCAAAGATATGAAACCTAAMTCTTAACTGATATAAAATAATTGTATCTGTTTATATCAATACATATATTCATATGTTCATATATTAATATTTGTTTATATGACTTTCATATATTTATTCATCAATCACACATTTTTAATGTTTGKATTATTATATAAAATACACATTAAATACTATATATAACATCATAGATATAATTTATTTCACATTTAATTTGAACTTCCTAATGTCACTAAAATTGTTACATGAGTCCACATGAGTTCTTTCTTTCTCATGCAGATATAGACAGCTYCCTGCTCATCCTACTGATTGCTTCCCATGTTAATTTATAGAATGCAGCTCTTCTCAGGCTATGTGTTGAAATCCCAGGCACCCATTTGAGGCTTGTTATTCTACTGGAGAGAATAATGTGCTAGAAGATTTTCCAGCGTGAAAAAYCTGCAACTCCTCGTTGCATTCTAATTTTGGATTTTATTTCAATTTACATATTTGGTCATAAGGTAATTGCATAGTCCAGTCTTACAGTATTGCCATTGCTAGTAACAGGCCATAAGTTTGGTACTTCACTTGCCAGTCCTGCTGTGTCTAATATTTTCCTTACTTCTAACTTTGTGTTACAACAGTTTTACCCAGAGAGTAGTAATTAAAAAAAAATATAAAATAAAATCACATGGAATGATGTATTTGCAGCTCTGAGGCATTGACGTAGTACAGAGACAATCACACTTCGTACAGTGGCAAAGACTCTGAGAAGTAGAGACACAGGGCATGRGGCAGAGGAGCTCAGTCATGGGGTGATGATAAGAGATGAGGCACAGGCTTGGCACTGGAGATGCCACACCTATAAACAACTCACTGTCAGCCACAGAAATGCAGATGGGGARATGGACAAAACTGGGTTTTGAGGTAATGAACAGGAAAAAAACCTAACCTAACCCTGTATCTAGCATGTATATAAAGGTCAACATATATAATAAACTGGAATGTAGCATGACACTGCATATGTATGAGGAAAGAGAAAGGTGAAGAAGCTCATTAACACATACAAAGTACCACAACTAGATACTGATGGAGAAAAAAAGGTTCTAAACAACATAATCATTCCAGCAGAGGACTCCAGAGGCTTACAGYGTTTTGCCTGTAAGTGTATATAGAAGCAGAGTGCTTCCTTTAAAAGTATCCGGTGCTATTTTTATATGTATTTTACTTCCTCTTTGCCAATAAACAATATTTTGAGCATAATGCTAAAATGCCRTTAGTTATTCTTTCCCACAAAGGGTTTGTTCCCACAGGGGAAGATTGATTACAATTTATTTATTTATGCCCAGATTCATCCCACTGAACTTGAGGCATTTAGCTAATACATCTGAAAAAGAGTACATTCTGTCAAGTGCCTCTTACAGAAGGGAGACGTGGTGGCATGCCCAGAGGGCAAATCTGCTCTTTGTGACACTGCACGAGGGAAGTTGTTCACTTTATGAAAATTAGAGAGAAAAAACAGGACTGATTCCTACTTTAGGAAGCTAAAAGAAGTACCAAGCCAGGTAGAATTACTCTACTCCTTAACAGATAAGCCTTGTCTATAAATGAACATAAGGATTATTGTTATTTAAAAACCTTTCCTGTAATCAATTAGTAAATCCTTGCTTAATGGCACAACATATATATAACACATAAAAGGGTAAACTTGTCACTACAAAGGGCAGCAGAAGTATCAGTAAAATAACAGACAGGATCTATAAACATTTTTCACTGTTATAAATAAGTATAAAAAGTTATAATATCATGTGCAGAATGAATTAATGTGGRATGATATCAGAAATTAATAATTCTGTGCAAGTAAAAAAATTGATTGTCCAAAGACACAAAGTACTGTAAATTGTATGAAGTGGAATTGAAGTGGAATTGAAGTCCTGCAGCAGCATGACATGTTGAGTTATCATATATGTACAAATGTGACCAGGAAGAGATACACTAGAATGGAAGAAAATAGCAARGACATGAAAGAATTATCTGGGGGGGAAAAAAAACACTTCCTGAAAAAGAAAAACCAACCAATGTTGAGTTCTAGTTCCTACTTTTTGCTATCTTTGCAATTTTATTTCCTTGTCCACCTATTTAAGATAATAAARAGACATTTAGACGTCTGTAGTTCATAAAGACCTGCAGAGAAGAGATAATTCAGAAGTTAATCATAATACAAAGGCCTCAAATTATAAGTCACAGAGGGTAACTATCTAGGAGTCTAAAATTCTTGACTGTCAACAGTTYGGGCTGTGTTCAGCCTTGTCCAGACCCTCCACAGAGACTGTATGTATCACAAAGTGTTTCTTCAACCTGTGAGCTGAAAAGCTAGAGAGAACAGATAATCCTCTTCCTCGCCTTTTCTGTTGCATTCTGTAATCACTTGTATCACCAACTGAGGGAATATTATGATTTTTATGGTAAAAAGTTCTACTGTTATAATRAAATATATGAACTGGAGTATCTAGAGAGCAGTAATCTATATTTTGCATTCTTAGCCTGCAGAAATCCACCAGGTTAACACACCTGAAAGACATTTATTATTTTGTCTACAAATAATAAAGAGCATGTTCTATCTAGTTTTTATTCCATGTTTTCRTTTAGGTAAATTGAAAAGAAAAGATTTTTTTAAACAAATGGARGTTTCTAAGTGCTAAATCCTGAAGAAGTAAGTAAATAATATCTCTTGGTTCATATTTACTATTAGAACCCTTTTTTCTAAATTTAAATATCTTTAGTATTGATACATTTCAGGTTTTATGCCTTTTTTGAAAGATAAAAAAGGTCTTTGATATTCTCTTTCTTCTGTACGTAAAACTCTACCATATGTGGAGAACAAAACAGCTSAAAAATCATAGGCTGAACCTACTTCTAACCTATTATTTAGGTAATTTTAATTTAAAATAGTTTTCTGTAAATGTTTTAGAACAACATTTCATAGAACCTCCGTTTCCAGATGTAAAATTCCACAGCAACTTTGCTAGCAGATAAAACAGAAATTAAAAAGAAAGACCAAGCCAAAAAAACCCCCAACAATACCCACTATATTTTTGGGTTTCAACTCATATAATACATACATTAATCATTAGTAATGGAAAAACTTGCACCAACCTCTGGCAACCATGAATCATCAACTCTATAATAACCTTAAGATAAAAGTGAGGTGTTCTTATATTCTAGATACAAAACTCTATGTATTGAACTTTTTGAACTTGTTAAAAATCTGAAAAAAGTCACTGGGACCATACAAAACTTTTTAATCTGTAGCCATGGGATCCAGGTGCCAGTATCCATTTACCTTGATGATTTCTAAGCTGGGTAATATTTGTCACATTGAATAATATTTTTTTTATCAGAACTATCTGAATAATATTTCTTGTGACATTCACTTCTTTACACTTTTGTGACACCTTTCTTTTTAATTTTCTTTCAAATGAAAAGAGCAGTCTACAGTAGAAATCAAAGTAAATTGTTTAAAAATAGAGAATCTGGCAAATAAAATTGCTCCTTGTTAAATAGATGRTTCCTTTCAGAAAATAAAGGAAACAAGAATTAAAACATTAAATGTTTTAATTCAAAACATTTAAATTAAATGTAAATATGCTTATAATGATAACTTTTGAATTTTTTAACCCCCACACCATTCTTGAAATTGCRTGCGCAATGAAACAATTGAATGTCAGTTGTAGTGGCACCTTAAAAAATCTTATTTATTTTGTTTGGCATTAATTTCTTTTTTTCTTATTTATCTTTCCTTTTAATGTTTTAAAAAAAATATATCCTTGAATATAAGCATACAGTACAAAAACCAGCTCACACTCTGAAATGTAGTATTTCTACCTACAGCATCAATTACTTTGGCTAGAGATCTTGTCATAAAAATATCAATGCTCAAAAAAAAAAAACAAAACCCTTTTTTTTTCTATTCCCTCAGGCATTTCAGGTAAACCAAAAAGCTTTGCTACCCTTTTAAGAGGACTATTGGCTATTTTCATTTATTCTAGTACATTTTTTTAATGATGCAAATAGATAATGTTTGTTAAAACCTCTGAAGTAAAAAAGAAAGGGTTAATGTGTAGGAATACTTCCAGAGAGGGGTGAATGTGGATTAAAGTTAGAAAAACAGGATCTAAGCAGAGTAAAGGGTTTATTTCATGTATCATATTTTAAAGTTAGTAAAATTAGATTTTAATAACAAGTTATACACAATGACAGGAAGCTGTATAAACATAGGAAGGAATATGTATTCATATTCATAAARCATAGAATCAGTTAATAAAAATGAATCCATTCTGCTAAAGTGCCAAAGGATAAGAATATTTTTAGATGTCATCATCCTTCTTGACTAAAATGTATACTTCCTCAGTCGATCTTTTGAAAAGAAAACCCAATGTGAGCCTAGGTTAAAACTGAAGGCATGAAAACACTGAACCTTAGGACTATTTAGTCCTTTCTCTTTATTTAAAACTGGAGATATTCAAAGATAGCCAGAACTACAAGTTCAGTATTTCTTTCTAGATAATATTCTAGATAATAACATTTTATCTTTCACTTATTTTTCTGTTCTTACCTCAACCACAGTCCATCTCATCAACAGAGCACGGATTTGGCTCCCATCTCCTGGTTAATCACCAAGACCTATAATTAGCTCCAAMTCTACATTTTGACCTCTGTTTTAATTTAAAGGCACCTATAGTTTTAACTATTAAAAAAATTCCACTCCCCTCCCCCAATAAAACAAATTAGCCCTGGTGCTAATTTTTCAGTTGTTTYATCATAAAGTATAGGCTACTAATTKTCCTTCACAAGTATGACCATGAATTCAGTATTTCTAAACAAAGTGAGATTATTCTTCTGCACTTAACAGAAGACAAGAATCCACATAAGAAAATGTCGCAACCATTCCATATTGGATTTGGTGTAGAGGAGATTGTATCCGTTTTTCATTTTCTACTTAGATTTTTAGCTATTTGATTCCATAATCAGGGTGACAAATTAACTAGATTACATTTCTATCCAAATGGCTCCTCTGGCCCTGTATAATGGCTCTTCTCTTACTAATAACAAAAAATTTTAACATAATAAACTGGAGAAAAGAGGCTATACAGGACCTATCAACAGCCTATAATATTTGCACAATGCCTTTTGAGGTGTGTGATGGGAGAACAAGAGAGATGTTAGTAGAAACAAGGGAGGTCTACACTGGAAAACCGATTACACCATGAGGTCAACCACACAGTGGATGAGACTGCACACAGAAACTGTGCAGGCTTCATACTCAGAGGTTTTCAAGACCTGTCTGCACAAAGTCTTGAATGTTCCAGTCACAGCTGTGTTTGCTTTGAACAGCAGCCTGGGCTGAAAACTCCTCCTGTTCCTTGAATCATCTTATTGTCTAGTGGTTCTATCCTACCTTGCCTCTTGTTGTAGCATGCTCCTAATAAGACCAACAGGGCTGCAAMAATCCCACTGGGTTCCAGAGCATCCTTGCCACGCACCAGATGATCAGGATAGGAAATCACAAGRTGGGCTCTACTTGCTACTTCAAKGATGATTTTATTAACAGAAAACATCCTGAATTTAAAGGCATGGCAGAGGCAAAGAGCCCAGTCAAGCACCCACAATGACTTTTATAGAGAAGGGTCTCAGGGGCRGGTACAAACTATAGCCAATAGCCAATAGGAAAGAGCACAAGGTAGATTGACAATGCTTAAACCAATTAGAAGAATACAGAGGTAGGGAATAACCCAGACTGACCCMTGAGGTACCAGGGCTAGGAAGAGTGACATGGATCCTTCAGGAATAAAGGTAGGCCTGAAGGGGAGAGTGACAGCTGTATGCAATAAGGGCTAAACCAGCTACACAGGGAAAGAGAGGGAGGGGTACAGAACAAACCATTTTGAGGGGCTCCAAAACTATACATGATAAAAAAAATCACCTGAGTGTCTGTTTTCTTCTTCCAAAGGCTATGAGTCCTTCAGATACTTTGCATTACCTGACATCTTTAGTCAGATGTCTTGAATACTGTAGAACACCTCAGATTGCTTTATGGCAATATGTRTATAACAAAGTGAAGCAAGGCCAAGGTCTCCCTATTTCAAATAGATATCTCCCTATTTTAAATACATATCCAAGCTCCCATTATGGTCAACTCAAACCTAATGTGGTATTCAACAATCTGGAATTAGGTGCTGAGTGAAAGATGATGAGGTGGACAGCTGTAGGTTATACAAGACACACAGGAYGTTTTGTCACTATAACAAATAGCATGTAAGATTACCAGAACCTCAGAGRAACCACTGATGACTCTTGGGGATACCCAAGCATAATACCTCACCACACCAACTTTTAACCTTAGTCATGAAGTCAATGTATTTTAACTAACTTCAACCAGACATGTATGGCCTGCTCCAATTTTGTAAATATGTCATCAGTTGTAAAAATCAAATGCTCAGAGGTGTCTGACATAACATTTTGGCCTTGCAGATATAATAGGATTTATGGTAGAGCCATGGGCTTTTGGGGTGGCAGCTGGACACCAGGACAAATACCCTAGGGTATCCTAGAATGACAGCAATATGTAGTCAACTGATTAATCTGAATAAACTCTYTGTAGTCTGCTGATAGGGTCTCAGTTCAGCTGCCACATACGAAGGGTTTTAATGTCATTTCAAACACCCTCAGTTGTCATGAGTATCTGCTAACATCACAGTCATTACCAATGTATTCTAAACGTTACTAGATGCCTTTGCAAATGACAATTGAAGAGTTTCAAATATCCTGGGGACTGCTTGTTTGTATATATATATATATATATATACATATATATATATATGTATATATACACCCCCAACCCCCATATTTAGCCAGCTATATTTGCATATCTAAGTTTAGAAATCGACCATCTGGAACAGCATTTTACCCAAGGAAACACTAACTGTGTTGTATAATAACTAAGAGTCCTTTCCAAACTGCTGACTCCTCAGGCAAGGAACAGATTCTGAGAGTCAAGTGCTGATATGCTAATTTGGATAACATAACTTCCTTTGGTTATAGATTTTCATTGATGGTAGAACAAGATTAAATAGATAAGAGATAAGATTTGAACTGGAATTTCGTTTTAGTTGAGGGGTAGCTAACTCTCCCAAGTTTCAGTTTTCTTAACTAAGAGTTTTCTCATTTAGACAGTGCTRTTGGCCACATATATGAGGAACTGCTCAAGACTTAATATTTAAATTACCTAAACACTAGATTTATTGAAAAGAAAACTAATCCAGCAGTAAGAAACAAACAAACAAACAAAAAATCTCTGAATATTTTTCTTTGTTGACTACCTGAGCTACAACTTTGATGCATGCACTTACATACCACCATTATAAACATATAACAAGTATAAATAAAACACAGGTTTTTTATTAATTCCTKTAAAATGTCTATCTATAAAAGGTTTATTTAAATTTTCTTAATCAAAGCTATTTTTACTTTATGAAATACAATTAAAACTTYGCTGGCAATTGCATTCAGACAGAAATCTGCAGACCATCTGTGATTCAAAACCACAGCACACAGCCAGACCATCTCTGCTCTSAGAAAAATACTAGCCCACTTGACTCTTTAATGTTTGCCTTGAAGGCACATTTCCTACTGGGACAATGAAATTGGCAGCTCTGGCACATTCTTCTTAGCACAAATTATGTTGCACCCTTGTTTTAATTACCATCAGAAGAAAATTGCATGAACACTATGAGGCTTATTTCATGYCTTCTTTTCTTTTTCRTAATTTATTTTTCTTTATATTTTTTTTCTTTTGACCTGGAAAAGTTTGGGTTTGCTTGTTTTCTTTCTAGCAATGCTAGAAACTTCTGAAATATCTGCTTGTTCATAAACTACCACAGCAAAAAGATTCTAAATAACTACAGAACATTCTTCCATGAATCATGGTACAGTTTTGCAAGCAAATTAACAAAGACCATCAATAARAATAATCAAAGAAGGATAAAAACTCAACTTTAGCAGCCAGGATGAATAGAAAAAATGTTGTTTTTTTTTTTTTAAGTACCCCCAAAATATATACATCTAGARTGATGCAATAATTATAGTTTTGCTTCAAATGAAAAAGGCAGGAGAAACACAAGAATCAAAATAAATCTAAATATGGAAAACATAATCTTAACACTCTTGATGYTACTGAAATTCCAGGAGCAATGAGAACTACATATAGTCTATTCAGATGATGTGAAATATAATTATAACAACATTTGTGTACAGAATTTTTATTCTTTTTTAATCCTGTTATTAGCCTTATTAAAAGTCTTATCAAATACAAACACTGGTTTTCCTTGGAAGGTATTTTTTCCTAARGAACGAAAATTTGCTACTTTACAAAATCAGCACCTTATAAGTTCATCTGAAAAGCATATTCACCTAATCTTTGTAGTCCTCAGAGACAGAGAATTTAAAGGCAATTAAATTGTGCCTATAATTTAGGTCATATTATAGTTTCTAAATGTGTAACAAATTGTTGGTATTAATTATGCATTAGCTTTAAATAGGTCTTGCCTTTTAATATAAAACCAATTTCCTGATGGCTGTGGATTTTTTTCATCTTCCTCTTTTGGCTTGTAAAACCATTTGTTTACTCTATGCACATGTGCTAAAATAATGAATTCCTGATGAAATCTGGTGCAAATGAATGTTCTGTTCYTTCACTTCAAAGCTGAGTGACTTTTGGACTTATGACAGAATTGGTTCGAGACATATTTATAGGAGGAATTGTATTAGGTACAAGTAGACCTRAGATATAGCAGGTCCCACACCTCCAATAGGGATTATTTTCCTATTAAATCATTGTATTTTACTTCATGGTGTCCAAATAGATATTTTGAACAGAAAAAAATATCTAGCAATTAAAAAATTGTTTATATTTTCACATATATTGGAGACTCACTGCTGAATATAGAAGTTTACTGCAAAGAAGATAAGACTAAGCAGTTGYATGAGCTATCATGTTTTCTTCTTGGCGTTCTTAAAGTAGGTGACTGTGTTTTACAGACTTGTCCTTCTACTTGTTTTTCTAAAACACCACCCAGGGCATGTGACATGATATTTAAATTTACATTGCTGATATACACAGAATTAACAAGAGATCCTTGGATCTGTGAGAAGCATGGCATTCCTAAGACTGAAAGAGTTTTTATTATCAGTTCTGTAATACCTCAGAAACAACTGTGTGTACAGGCAGCTGGCAGTTTTTCCAGTAAGTGGCAGCCCCATCCTCTGGTCCATTACCTCYAATGCTCACCAGATAACCAGATGATGTATCTATTTACTCCTCTGTGTTTGACAGAATACTTACATTACAGTGACTGATAGCTCATTTGAGACTGTTTGGATCAGAGAAACAGAATGGCACTTTTAAGTTCCAGATTTTGACAATTTTTATTATAAAATTCTATAATGGCCCAATGGGAAGTCCAGCTGCCAAGTAATGCTGTCTTTTCTTCTGACCTGGTATAACAGTTTTTTTGCACAAATAGCCCTGTTGTGATTTATATATCTACCACAAGACACCATAGCATGGAACACCATTTTCTTTTTTTTTTTAAGCTGTTCTTGTTGTGGTTTTCATAGACATACATAGCTTGCATTAATAGAAGATTTAAATGCTCAGTGATGTAATCAAAATCTTTRCTAATACATTTCAAGACAAATAAACTAATAGAAAGATTATATCTGGAAAGATTTCAGTACTTTGAGAATTGCCAGAGATGTGCAGCAATTGATAAAAGGGGATTTAAAGGAGCATAAAAATAACCAATTTTGAGAAAAATTATTTCATATTAATTAATTAATTAATTAAAACAATCATTAAGGGACTGCTYAAGTATACTATATTTGTATCAGTGAAGCAGCCTTATGCCCTTTGCATTGACAAAAGCTCAAAACAGTAAATCAGTTAACAAAAAAAAAGAGAATAAATAGTGACATAGGGTAGAAAAACAGGCTGAAATTGTAGGCTAAAGAACATCTACAGATATTTGCCCATCTTATGAAGCATGCATCTTCAGATTGGCAGTAGTTGCAAAARGGAGGATCTCTTGGCAGAGAAGCTGATTGTTGAAGGGTATTTCAGTCTGTCCTATCTGGATAGGGCTAATGTCCTGTAAATAGTGGTCATATATCTTCTGAACTGGCAAAATGCCATACTGGCAGGCAGATATGAATATTAGCATGAAAAAATATCATTATATAMTTCCCATTTGAGTTTTACAGTCTCTAGTCTGGCAAACTACAGGAACTATAGAAGGAGTGTTGCAGCAAGTTTTTGAAAAACTACTTGCTATTATTAGTCAATTTAAATAATTAAGCTTTAGACAGAATAGTCCCATAGAGAGCAGTCTGGAGCTTGTAAATTAAGATTACTGACTYAGAATTATCATAAGAAATAAACATGATATTGTAAGGATTTTAAATCTCTAGACAGTTCAAAGATAATTGAAGTCAAGTTATTATACGGATCTTAAAACCTGAAATGTTTCCCTCACACTTTCCTTATTTAGCTTATTACCAAAAATTCTAAAGCTCAGTCACAACAAATTGCACAAAAAAAAAAAAAAAGAAAAAAAAAGAAAGCTATGACTTTCTACTAACACACACGAAGATTTAATGAAAAAAATAAGTGGTTAAAAAAAGAGTCAGATACTAATGCCTCTAATATTTTTCCAGCACACATTTTTAGTTTAATCTTTTACTTTACATAAGTAAATAAATAAAATGAGGCTATAGTATGGTTCAGATCATGTAGGTCACATTATCATGAAATTAATGCATAGTGACATTGTGCCACCTGAAATATTCAACCAACAAAGACCCTTGTCTCTCAGCCTCAGTGTCATTTTTAACCATGATTTAGTCTTTCTTTTTTCCTTGAAGTTAGAAATTGAAAGATCTGRAAAGCTCTTATATTAACAATTGAAACAGTAAAAAACTGTGTGAAGTTGTCAAGATGATCTAAGGTCAATAAAATGCTCTCTGAAGTTTAGCAATATTATGAGAGTAAGAAGGATTTCATGGTCCAGTCTCACAATCCCATATGAGTTTTGTCTATTTTCCTTTGTCAGGTAATTTGGAATAGAGTCGTTCATTACTTAATACGAAAATTTTGGTATTTCTGATTGTGTAGAGAGAGTTGATTCTAAATTCCTGCATAATGCATAAAAATCATTCTAAATTTAGTGAAGACAAGTATTTCTAGGCATCAATTTTGTTCAGAAAATAACTAACTGTCTACTGTGATCTGCTAAGGGAAGTGTTTCCCTTCTCAAAAACCTTGCTCAGAGCTAAGTGAGGTATAGAAAAAAGAGTTCTAGAGGACAGGATGCAKACAGTATCTCCAAATTCTGCCCTAGATTCCTCTGGTAACTAACAACACAAACCTATTCCGAGAGTAAAGTGCTCCCTTGAGCTTGAATTTCAGAGACAGCATGCACATGCTTCATTGCTACTYACACAGGGGAAAATAGACTGAAATAGAGCAATAAGATGCTCTTTTATCACCCTTCATTTTGGCTAATCAAAATGTGACACTCATTTGCTGTGTAACCTGATAGTCAAGAAGGGAAGCTGTGCAACAGGGCTGGATAATGTGTGTCAGCACCCTCATTAAGGGTGATATAAATTCAATAAAGCAAGCAAAGTGAAAGCAGGCCTCCTGGGGTTAAGGAGGGCTTTTTTCACTTGATTAGGTAAGCACTCCTAATGAGGAGGCTGAAGTAAGAAGGTGCAAGAGCCGCCTTAGCAAAAAATATTTGTTGTCCATAATTAGGAGTTTCCAGTTCTCTGCTCAAAAGTGACATGGTTTCATAGCAGCATAGAACAAAAAATTTAGAGTGTATGTAGAGATGTTCTAATTGACTATGCAAAACCAAAACAAGACTACAAAGCTTACACAATTGTTTTCATTGAGAGTTTTTATTTGTATTCAGTAAGAAAGAGTGTTGTTTTGGGGTTTTTTGTTTTGTTATTTAAGGTTGGGTTTTTTAATTTGTTTTGGGGTTTTATCGGGGTTTTTTAATGTTTTGGTTTCAATTTTTTATTTGTTCACAAGAGAAAATAGTATTGGCAGATTGTATGGAGCACATAACAAAACACAGCATATTTATGTCTTAGACACCCTTTTTCTAATTTTTTTTTCTCAGAAATACAATATTCTGAAAGAAAGACAAGCACTGTTGTTTAATAACCRGATCATTGCTTATAATGTGTGTATAAATTTKTTTCTGCACACTTGGCAACTTATASTTTATTCCCACTGCTGATGCCAGCATTTGTCACTGCATTGATACTTGGATTATTTTATAGTGAWTAGTTCTATAATTCTCCCTACTGACTGGTCTAAACATATCTAATACCCTTTAAAAAAATAGCACATTCATTCTGCATCTTACTGACACTTGTGCTGGGAAGCTGAATAGGTGTAAAAAGTTGCTTTGTTATGTTTCAAGGATATAGGTGAAATGTCTGTATTTCCTGGTGTATTTTGTAATGAAAAACATTGATCTTTACATATATATTATCATACTAAGTTTTGGTGCTGCAACTGAAACTCCTGCTGCCCCTGYTTTTCTCTTCTCCACCACCCAGCCTTGGCACTTCTAGACTGTTTTCTCTCTTTTCTCTCACATTTTTTTTATTTCAAATTCTCTTCCCCCCTACCAATATTGATTTTTAACCATTTAATCTCATTTCAGTTAGGAGCYGCCTAATTCAGTTGTCTGAAAGAGACRAGGCAGTYACAGTTCCCTGTCTATTGGTACAACCAGCAGAGAGGCTGAGCACATATTGCCAGGAGGCAGGAAAACATACTGCATGGACGTGTATATTCACAAACACACAGCTCAGCACAGACACTGAGCACTCACAAGGACACAGACAACACCTATGGCCTTTTCCTGTTCYCCTCTCTRATCAGGATGGGAGTTCATTAGTGGAAAGTATATATGAYCCATGCTCCACTGACTGGCAGTCAAATCCCTATACAAACCTATTGTATGGAATAGATTTATTTGTCTTCAGAGAGGGTTATAAATAGATTTGAATGAGAAAATAAGAGACATTGCAGTGATCAGGTGTAAAGAATGGCCATGCGTATGGATTAGCAATTTGTTTGTAACTGACTAACACTTTTTATGCCTTTTTCCCCCTTATGTCCCCATGCTTGCTGTAACCCAAATCTCCTTGGTCTGTGTATTTCTCTGCCTTTGAATACTCCACTAAATAGCCAGTAATTATAGGGTACCACAAACAATATTGGGAGGTTGTTTTGCACAACCTCCCAATATTGTTTGTGGTACCCTATAATGACTCTTGTATAGTAATATAATCTACTTAAGTCACCAGATAATAAATGCTGTTTTGTTCCCAAATTCTTTTGACTTAATTCTGTATTACAGATGATAGGCTGTTCCCTTTGTTTGCAAGGCCCCCTGGTGTTTGTCACCCTGTTTCTTATTGCAGATTACCAATGCATTGATTACTTTTACTGGGCAGACCTCAGCAGCAAAAATCCTGTGAGTTTCCTGTTCACTGAATAGCTTGGTATTTTCTTCTACCAGTCATACTTCTCATCTTTGCAAGGTTCCTTTCACTTATGAAAATTATTAGAATTTAAATAAATAGCTTAAAATTTTTGTTCTTTCCCTTTTTATATCTTACGTCCTCTCAACATTTTCTATTTCCATATCTATTGCTTTCTGCTGCTTTCGAACACTTTTATACTTTTACTGTTCACCTCTGGCACATTTTTTTTTTCCATTTTATAATTTAATGAGTACATGGAAGTGAAATATTTCACCTACATTAGGATTTAATCAGAAATTTTATTTTAGCAGAATGGGAGAATCCATGTTGAGCACTGGCACAGAAGCAGTACTTATTATGTGTTCTGTATGAAGAGCAACCACATTCTATTAGATAATATACTTTCATACATCCTTTATACCATTCTAATTACAAATGTCTATTACATGATAATTTCTGCCCAGTAAGCCTTAGTTCCCACTAATATCACTTGTCAGACACCTGAATCTTCTCCAAATTCTGCTTCAGGTCTGGCACCATTTAACATGCATATTGCCCATTTGCTCCTAAATCTGCTGCTCTGATCTGTTCCACGTATGAGACAGGAGGCTCACACRAGATGCACCATAAGGAGTGCTCCCATGCAGCCAAGCAACATTAGAAGAAAGACTGAGCAGACTATAAGGTGTACAGCTATCAAGACTATCCAGGATGAAGTCACTGAAATTGAGAAAATGTCATRGAAACCAAGGAACAGATGATCCATACAAAAATTCACTCAATTAAAAACCACTTACTGACATTGTTTCCAAAGAAATCTTATTCTAGCATAATAAAATACTGTCTTATTGCATTTTCTTCACTATKTATGTTCATTCCATAATCAAAATATGTAAATAATATTCTCTTAATAATATAGTCTATGTTTTGGCAACCAGGTTTCTTGTTCTCACCCACAYGCAGCGTATGCTCACACAGAACACATACAGGCTAGATTCCAGCAGAAGAATGTCCCTTTCCCAGAAAATACCAATGCCTAATTACCAGCATAATCTGAATAAATCAATTTGAAATCATCAGACTGATCATACTAATTTGTCATAATATTTCACCAAAATCATGGAATAAGGCATATTTGAATATCCATGGCTTACTAATAAGCCAAGTTCTATAGTTCATTTTAGCCATATGCTGCTTCCCAGTATTAACAGAAACATAGTCTTCTATAGTCAGTTATTAACTAGGTCTTTTTTTTTTCCTCTGAAATGAGAGAAAATGCTTACTTTTCTCACTTTAAAATGAAGTTAAAATATATTCTAAGCCAACRTGACAAGCACTGATTAATTATTCTCCTTTAACTCATGAACACATAGCAGATACATCATGTTGCTAACAGCTTTTCYTATTGTGGTTGATAAGAAGTGAAAAGAAGGTACACAATCATTTGTGAATAAAAAAAAATAGTGTCCATTCTTTATTGATAGATCTATTGATGGTATTAATAGTAATTTCATAAAATCTATCTATTTTGGAAGGCATGATCCGTAAATTAAATCAGTGTGGTTTCTTTGCCTTAATGAGAAAAAACATTTATGAAGTCTGAGAATTGTGCTAAAAAATGTGTAAAGTATCATTATGTAAGAGAAAAAGACACAACAGGGTGGAAGAATTACAAATACATTCATTTTCACTTTTTAAATTAAACCTTGAATACACAAAGTTGAAATTGCATTTTAAGTTCATTAAACACTACTGTGCATAATTAAGGCAAGTCAAATACAGAAAAGTCAGTCTTTCAAAGCTGAAGTACAGTATAGATCATGCAATAAAACATATTTAAGTTAAAATTGGACAGTAAAGTTTGGAGCAAAGAGTTTGACCAAGAATTCTGAAATAAGGCAGGATGGGAAACTTAAGAGGAAATTAAGTTCCATTCTGTTTTCCAAAAGTAATGTTTTCTAAAATCTGTGCAATGTGCCTTGAAATAGCACATACATGTTTATTTTCATCCTTCAAAATAATGCTGGCAGGACTTCAGGCACATGGGGTTTTTTTTTTTTTCCCCTAGAAGCTATTTGCAAGAATTTATATTCAGGCTTAAGAGACATGACAGTCTGTTATGATCCATGTGAACATATAGCTCAGTATGACATTCAGAATGTCCCAAGGGAAAAAAAACCAAACAAAACCAAATTATTTAAATATTAAACCTAGAAATAGCTTCAGAAACAGAATGTCACTTACATTTGATTATCACATCCTCTAAAAAAAGTGTAATGAGATTTTGTGTTAGATTTTCTGATGGAAATAYTTCTGTAGATATAATTGTAATTTAAAAAGTAGGACTCACAATATCTCTCCTAAAAATCTAGCTGCATCTACTGCAGAAGCTTAATTTAAGATAATTCATTGTCTTATCTAACACTGCTAAAATTTTATACCTCATCTATGTATTTCAGAAAATTTTCAGGGTCCATATATGTGAATAGATACATGTGGATATGACTATCTTATTTATTACATTGACATCTTCTATGTCACTTTTGATCTTTAAAGTCCCYTCCAATCCAAACCCTTCTGTTATATGAATCTATGATATACAACCATATGCCATGAATATAAAAAAAAAAATTTTCCCTTATTGTGGCTTATGTTTTCCTTATTTCTTACAAAAACTCTGGCCATAAGAGATCTTAAACCCTCTCAAAGTGGTTTCAAAAATTAAAATTAATTTATTGGCATTCTTATTCTGCCATTCATGAGTTTCATTGAAAACCCAAGCTATTATAACCACAGAAGTCTTGAATCAGTTAATCCTGGTACTAAAAGAAAAACTAAGCAAAAAATGTCCTGCTTCAAGTTTTCAGGCCAGCTCCWTTCTTTAAAATTAAATCTTCCATGAACAAGCACTGTCATCTGTCACACCATAAGCACATCTCCTTTGACATTCAAAGCTCATTTAAAAGGAATCTCTTTCAAATGTCTCCCATCCATACACCACACTTCTTTTGTTGCARGCATTTCAAAAAAACACTTGAAAAGATAGAGGAGGAAGAGAAATGAAGTTGCAACATGTGAAGTGCAAGTATTGCATGCATGCATAACCATCTGTAGGCCAAACTTTGAAGTCCCTGTTTGGCAAAACTCAAGCTTCTTATCCTTATTTCTTCAACTACTCAAGAGAAAAATTATTTCTTTCAAGTCATTCCTGGCAGCAGAAAYATTTTGTCCAAAACAAGCACACAGCAAGTGATTTAACATGTGCCAGGAAGAATTTGAAAATGGGAAAGCATGATTTTAAGGGATATTTTGCAGTGGGGAACACTCGTGAAATTATTGATGCACTATTTTTTCAAATGTATTTTCAGCTTAGTAATCCCACTTTATCATGAAGGTAGATATATATTTTTTCAGTACTACACCCCTTATACAGTTTTCAAAGCACTAGGACAGCAGTATCAACATGAATTAAATTATTTATTTAAAGATAWAAATATTCTGAAAATTAATATTTTTTTTCTCCTTAGCTGTATTTTGGGGGTTTCTGGTCTTGTTTTGKTTTGCTTTGTTTCCTTTTGTTTTCCAGATAATTACAGGCTATTATTAGTATTAGGTAAGGAAAAAGATGATGCATTAAATTAAACATTTCATAATTGGCAGATAAAAAATGAAACCAACTACCATATGCACATACATAAATGCAGCTTACTTCCAAGCTTATTTTCTTCACTGAAGGAATGCTGTTTGCTTTTTTTCCCCTTTCTGAGTTTCCTGAAATGGGTGTTGCACCAGGAAAAATCAAGAATGTCTGCATTCTGAGTGACTGCCAGTGAGAGACTGACCAAAGTCCGTTTGCATCAGGGAACAACTTCCATTGGGCTCAGATTAAAAAAGAGACACATACTTGGAGAACATATCTCTGTATATTATAGAGCCATTTGCTGAAAACTGGTAAAGCAAAAGAGTGAGTTATATCAGATCTATATTGATACATTTAGAACTCTTCCTCTGTATAATACACACCTTCTACTACTGTAGCTCTGCCARAATGGTGAAGTTACATGAAGAGGATGTACACTAAAAACTTTCAGTAAGACACTGCAGCATAAAATACTGCAAATATAAGTTATTTTATTGTAAATTTATATAAGGTTTAGTAACCAGAAACTTAATATGAAAGCAAAAAAGGTATATCTTGAGAGCACTTCATTCCATTTTTCCTTTTCACTCTTGATCTTTTGATGATTTCATTTTTGTCCTATTATTTGAAAGTGACAGTTAATATCTTAAATTTGACCTATATTTCTTAGAGAGAAATTCATGTCCTTCACAGCAATCAAATTATGATCCTTACCCCATAACAAACTTTGCAGAAAGGCATAAAAACTGCATTAAATTAGCTCATTCTCTGAAGAAACCATTGCTTTATGAGAAAATGAGACACTTTTTAACTTTTTTTGTGCTTTAGGCCATTGTTTATAAGCTCTGTACAAATRTTTTTGCTCTGAACAACCACAATTGTACATGACTGGTCTCTTTGATCTTCAGTGAATCATRCATTTACACCTCACATGAACTTTTGGGAAGGAGAACATTTTAAATTTTGCAAACTARAGGCTATTCATTTATTATGCTTCTTTTCCCACCCCATGATGGGTTTTCTTCAGAACAAAGAAAGAGCTTTAAGGGTCTGTCTTGATGTAAACCAACCAGCACTGAATCACAGCTGTTTGGAATCAACAGAAGTGGGGGAAAATTATTTTGTGAACACTCTTTTGTCTTACCTAACACTGAAGTCTATATTAAAATTAGATAAATAAAATAGATGTAGGWCAATTGGGATATATCAAAGTGAGAAGTAAAAAAGAGGCATTAAATGGAATGAAAATACATTTAAAATATATATATTCTAATGTGCTCAGGTTCACACTGTAGCTCTCCTTTAAAGTTTTGAGGTAAAAAGAATTGGTTTGATTTGGATAAATTTGTGATATCAAACACAAAAGTTGGTACAACGTAGCCCAGTCTCTATATTGTAAAGGGAACTTTAGCAGAGTACACTGCCTTGTGAATACTTCTCAGAAGCCTTAATTATGGAAGGTAGTTCTAAATTATACTACATTTTGTTATTTCAGGCCTCTAAAGCAGATTTTGGACTGAAATGTTAGCTTGTATTTCTTATGTTGTGGTGTATACTTGCATCAGAAAGGAAAACAAGAGAAATATAGTCTTGCCATTAGGAACAAGATGGGAAATTATCTGGCAGAAAAGAGAAAGAAAATGTAGGAAGCGCAAAGTTTGAATAGGTTATTAAGATTTAAAACTGAGGACAGAAAAGCAAAATTTCCGAAGGTGAAGTTRTGTTGAGGGTGCATCTACCTACCTATGTGTCTTATAAAAATACTCTGAGACTTCATTCTCAGCTGAAATTCCCTGATTTCTTTATTGACAAGGTGATGTCTACACTAGCATACAGTGAGGGCCAGTAGGAGTGGATCTGTAGAATGGAACCTCTGGTGCTGAGGCACTGCTGTCCACACTACACATAGTTCACTGCTTTTTCATTTTTGTTTTTTTTTTCTTCAAACTGTCTCGTCTCTGGTTTCATGAACTACATTTTGGTATAGTCATTAATCACATCTTTCAGCTTCATCTGAAAGGAATTCAGTTTGGGCACTTGAGTACAATTCCATTATGCAAACTGAAGAAAAATAACAGGGATAACTGGGAGATTMATTAAAAATCTCACTCTGGATGAATAGTATAGTTTGTCTTTATAAGGATTCTGCTGACACATTATGGAAACAAAATAGCCAGGGTGCTCTATCTGCTCCCTCATGTAGTCTTCATGATGCCTGATTTGGACCTTTTCCTTTCTGTGGAAATATTTTTCAAAAGGTGATCATGGAAAAAAATCCACTTTAAAAAAAATCCAGGCACACTGACAAATTATATCAGCAGTACTAGTGCAGTGTTTCTACCCTTCTGATACATCCTTAAAGAACATGAAGTTTTTCTTCCAATGGCTAGTGGAAAACATTTGTATTAATACTTGACCGTTATGGGGATAAATAAAAAGCACCATTTTTTAATCTCTACCCTACAYCCAATTTTTTTAAAAAGGTGGTATGGTTAAAGAATTTCAAGGAGAACTTTTATAAAGGCAGAAAATAAACCAGCTCAGAATTTTCTAGATTCCATTACCCTTTCTTTCCTTATTTTGCTCCTCCTTACATGMAATTATTTAAATCTACTATTACTTCAGTTATGAGGGTCTCAGTCACACGAGTATCCTTTGGAACAGCTATTTTCTCTCTGGAAATCCAGTGCAAAGTTTGTATTGTTTGTATAGGACTAGAAATACTCCTTTCCTCACTGTTGCTGGTAGGACACAATGCAGTCATCATATTTTCTKCATTATTCCACTGTTTTCTCCATGCGAAATTCCTAGATGTAAAAAATATGCCCAATGGCATCTGCTAATTTGTTGTTAATTTAGAATTGGAATGTTTTACTTTCATGAGCAGGCTTAAAAGGCTTCAGGAGGACTCAGACTAAGAATTACCAGGGAATTTTGGCCACTCACCATCTGTCTTTCCATCTTAAATCCTCTTCTGATGCTGGCCTCATCACAAGTTTCATCACATTTCAACTGCTTTTGATGAATTGGATCTACARGGAAGATTTCATCCAGAATACATTCATCTGCACAGAAGAAAATAAAATCTAATCCAGAACCTGGAAAACTATATTCTTGCTCATTTCTATCATTTCCCATTTGATTTTCTTCCTAAGCTAAAATTAGGTAAGTAGAAAAAGGTCAATAAAGGAAGAAACAAATTAAGTAAATCCTTTGACTSTGAAAAAATGAGCTTCAGTCAAGGTGAGAGACTCACATAATTGGGTTTTTTTAATATTTTATTTTGTCACATTATTATAATGCATTCTGTGTTCTAAACAAGGCATTAAACGTATCAAAATAGGCTTATATTTGGTAAGAAAGATCAGGGTCAGTTCTATGTCTCACGAATAATACTCAGTGAAATGTTCTGGGTGCAACTGTTCTATTATCAACTCTGTTAAATATCTCTTGAGTGATCATAATTAAATATCAGCCTTACAAATGAGACTAGATCTTCCACCAAGAAAGTGCAAACTTTTAATGTAATAATAAAAAACCCAAACCAAAACAAAACAAACACAATCACAAAAAGTACTACACACAAAAAAATTATTGTAGAAACTTCTTGAAAGATTAGTCTGGTGSAAGTCAGAAAATTATGAGTGTCAAATGGCTTTGTGATTGTTCCACATATGTTCCCTATAATGATATACTCATTAATTCCYCTTGTTTTGCTGTCACTCTAAAATTACTTTCACATCTGTTTTTGACAAATGGAACTGTGYTTTTACATTAGGCAGACGAAACTAGAGTCAGATCCAAGAAAAAAATTGAAGCACATCATAAGTTTTTCATATAGCTGATGAATTAAGTATTTACTAACTGGATACAATTGGCAGATGACTGCATAGCAGGTAAATGTGAAATCATACTTCACTAGATTAAATCATTTTACAAAGTCTCTTTTTGATAGATTATTTCTTCTCAGATATATGGTTATGAAGAGAAGCTTATCTAGACTGATAGAATTAACTTCTCTGTTTTATTGGATGAAATGTTGCGGAWAAAGTGGGAAAATACTTCAGTTCTCAGACTCAGTCACTAAAAACACTGTAATGGCTTCAATTATTTCAATTAGGCATGAGGTTGCCTCTGTTTGGTATTTCTTTTGCTTTGACTTTTTGATTTGCCAAATTGATTTTGAAGTGAATTACATGTTAGATGTCTTCTTGGATGCAGTGTTTAAATAGAAGAAAATAATAAATAAGAATTTAATTAAATATTATTAAATAATAAAGTTATGTGGGATACTCTTAAAGCTGTTCCTCAAACTATGCAGACATGGTCTTTTAAGAAACAATTTTAGTGAGAAGTTACATTTGTCTAGCTGAACAAGTATTAGTCCAATCCTAACAGTACTAACCATTAGACTCTAAATTATCTAAAAAAAGCCCCTTCACTTATARCAAAGTTTTAAGTTGTTATAAAGTCACATGCAGACTCAGACACACATAATCTCTCCTAACACCCTCATCTTTTCTTCAGTGGAATCTCATTTTTCATGCCCTTTTTKGTCTTAGGGTCAAATCAATATTCACTAGGACTGAAGTGGCGAGTATGAGTTTGAAAGGGTCATAAGCACCCCAGCTCCACCACAGGGGAAACTACAAGTTTAACAGGGATATTCGTGCTTATTCTAAGGTCTAATTTGATATATTTTTTGAACTTTTTTTAAGCTTTTTTTTTCATTCTTTACTAGTCTTCATTTCCAYAAAACATGCATATTCATGGTCCCTAAAAACAGTTTGCCTTTTGGCCCATGTTTTATGCCTTCAAATACTAATAATGGGAATTGGTGAATTGTTCACAGACACGTAGACTCTGTCATCATCACATCTACATGTACACCTACACACTTTCAAGACCTTTCTTATAATGCTGTCAGTTCTCTATACTGAGTTTTTTTCTAGGCTCACAGTTTATTCTGCATGTACTCATTTGGGTTTGGCATTTACTAGTTATAGACATCCATCAAAATTACTAAAAGAATAGGTGCAATGTCATAATGTCAGACAGAAGTAAGCTAAATAMAAAACAAATTAAGTAATAATCTCTTAGATATTTGAGGACTGCTGTTACAGCTAAGTCAGATAAATAATGCTACAGAGAAGTCAGGACAAGTGTAGATACTTGTTCTGCAAAATCAGAAAACCTCTGTTCTGAGGCCTTGGAGATTTTGGACACAGCCTTCTTTACAGTAGCAATGACACTGCCATATTTACTCAGCTACAGGCYTACACAAATAGATATTAAATCTGTTAAAGTCTAAAATTCATATTTCTTACTTAGGAAGGAAAGGACAGAATGTGACARTTTTTCTTTACCTTTCTAAGAATTATTTGTATGCTTCAGCCAATGCATAGTTAATGTTAATTCACAGAAATTTTATTCAGTGACTACAAACTACAGTTCCTAACAAATGCAAAAACATTATGCCTATAGAATTACACTATCAGTCAAGCCTCACATTTTCAATGGACAAAAAAACAAAGGAGAAATACACAGCAGCAAAATAAGAAAAGAAATTGCTCTGACTGCCTATAGCTATTTATTTTTCGTTTTATTCTGGGCAGGTGTATGTGCTGAGAGGAAAATGAATTTAGGCAAGTGATTTATCTCTAATTACTGCTTAATAAGGACACAGAATTACCCAGATGGAAATACCTTTGTCTTTCTTTGTGACAGAAAGGACATCAGAGAATGTCTTCAGGACAAGTGTAAAATGCACAAGTGGTGTTTCTAAGTATRTGCTAGAGGTGCAGAATATGCTCTTCTTTCATTTTTTTTCCTCAAACTTCCTATGTTGTTAACACTAAGTAACTTCTCACACTGTGCATACAGTTTGTTTGAAATCTACATGCGCAAAAAGAGCAGGTGCATGGCCCAGGGGTCTGGAAACCAGGTTCCYAAAGGTTCATMATCTCAAAAYTTAGSATTATGTCACCTACATCCTCTTGGCTCTTTTCCCAAACTCCTCACAGTGCATGGAAAACAGAGGCAGGTAAAAGATTGTCTTTATACTTTCACTCAGAGAGAGAAATATAATCTTTAGCTCTGTTTTATTACCACTGAGCTGGCCTTAATCTTTAATCTGTGACACCTGCAAAACTWTCTTTCTTCTAATTTGATCTATGTTCCTTATCAGTAGGTTTGCTACAGTTAATAAGACTGTGATTGTRTAGGACACTCTATCAGCTGTGTAGTGGATGTCATCACTTAGAGTGGCATCACTAAGAATCTATGGCAGAGTTGCAAGTTWAAATTCAGATTTTGATTTCAGATAATATTTCCCATTGTACTGGTTGGCAAAAATCCCAACAAACAAAGACACTGGTGATCCACCCTGTAATTTGACAGAAACATAGATATTCCAGGAAATAGTTTATCAAATATAATTTAAAAACATGAAAAGAAAAAAACTCCTATCAATGAGAGAAGATTTTTTCTTTGTGATTTATGAGTATTTTTATTTTTATCTGTTGAAAGGAAATATTTGCTTAAATAATCTGTGAAAAGTGTTCATGAAATTTTATGAGATAGTTCTTCATAAGATGGAAGATAAAAAGAACTAYGCAAAATGCTTCTGTGCACTACACATAGAAGGTCTAAAGAAACCCAAATTCAAATATGTATACAAACATACATATTCATTTCATTCATATTTTCATGCATGGTCTGATCCAAGGCCAACTGAAATTTGGACTTGCTTTCTATTGATTTCAGCAAGTCTCAAAATGTGGTTCTCACTTTGTAACTTCATTGTGTTTTGGTCCAAATGCATTAAATTATGCATTGCTTAAGYGTTTTCAAACTGAAGTCCAAGGTTTCAAAAAAGAGCTACTCTGCAGTCCATGATGTAAAAATCAAAGATTTGTATTAATGCTGACTCAGATAAGAAATTATATTTCCTATGGAAGTATAATCYGTGGCTTTCTCTTCATCTTATTGAACATTGTGTAAAATTGTCTTGGCTAAAGTTTGTTATTCAAAATAGAAGAGGAAAGTATCAGCATTATCTCCAAAAAAAAAAAAAAATCTGCAGTTCATTTAAAGATTCTTGTCTTCTATCCAAATATACATTCAGAGTGCAGTATCTCTTCTATAAAAATAGCTTTAAATTTATGATTATTCAAACATTCCCAGACAATTCTGTGGTATGTATTCTTTTAGAAAGAAAAAAAAAAAAAGTTTGTGGTAGAAAAGAGATAAGAATCATCTGGATTTGGTGGGATTTAATGGTGGGATAGTAAGTCATACAAACAATGAGAATGCTTTTAATTTAGCTAAATCTAAACTGTTTATCCTTCCACTAGATGTCTTGAATAACTGCATAATTATTTCAATGTTTCAATTTTTTATAAGTCAAATACAGTAGTAAAAGGCTAACAGTATTGTTTCAGTGCTTTAAACTCAGAGCATTTTTAAAAATATAAATTTCATCCCAAAGTCAAGCCTCTATTTAATATTTTACCATTATTTATGAGAAAATAATTTAATGTCATCCTATTTAATAAAAAAGGTAACGAAGGGACCCTAAAGATACAAGATGCTTAYTAGTAAAAGGAGAATCAAGATTTCAAAACACCGTTTATGCTTTATTGCTAAAACATGCTGCCTCATAAGAACAGAAAGGAAACAGAGAATTAATGACCAAGTCCTCTTTTCATGAAAAACTTATTTATTAAAAAAAAAATACCTAGATGAAATATTTTTAGAAATAGCAATGCATGCCACACCAGCTATTTAGGGAGTGTCAGACTCCGAATTGTTCCTTTTTCWATCTTCTTGAGTCTCACTATGGTAAAACACTGGAAGACAGGAAAATAAGTAGGAAGTATTCATCCTTACTTTTTTCCCTTATGTATATTTATAGGTCACATCTGCTGCTGGTGGTTATGACTGAAATAAGAAGTGCTGGYATTCCACCCTCTGTTCTGTAAAACCTTCAGAAAGAGCAGCCACAGTGGTCCCATGATGGAGGCACAGCAGTGATGGTCAGTTGTGGAGTCATGGGGGTGTCAGTCCCTGACACGGTGGGACTTTTTCCTTTGGTGAGCAAGGGCTCAGAGATGACTTTRAGAAAATGAACAACTGTATTTGCTACTGCTGAGTTGTTCCCTGTAGGGCAGGAAATCCGTGAGGTGACCTGTTTTCTTCTGGCTACTCTTCCGGTAGCTTTTCCCTATAAATTAGTGTAAACTATCTCTACAGGAACCTGGGGAGAACACAATTGTTATGAAAATCAACACTTGGAAAAAAGGGTAGAGGGGAAGGTGTTAGCAGGTGAAAAATGTAAAAATTAGGAACAGGTAGACACTGAGTAAAGAACCCTTGATGGTCCAAATGGTGGTCTACCTAGAAATGTGGCCAAAAAAAAAATCAAGTCTCAGGTTAGCAGGATCACTTTCTTTAATCTAGTCTTCCTGATGGAACATGGTGGTTGTATAGGACTAGAACAAGGTTGGGGGAAAAAGTAATTGAAACAATATTGACTAAAACTGCAGAACATTTTTCCACTTTGCAATCAGAATACATAATGAAATATGATTTTTCTGAAATAAGAAACACTCAAATCAGTTGAGTCAGAGAAATTTGAAAGCAAACTTTTGTTGCACAARTAGAGTTCATAGATTATTAATTAATTTCTTGATTGTAACACWATATGGTGTCCTTTTGGAAGCTTTCTACCTATTTTCAAGCTTTGGCCCCTATTTKTCATTCCAAAGGAGTCTTCCTGTCTTTATCTACATATGCCTTGTTGTGTACCTGCCCCACTCAGCTCTCCAGGATGTGCTACCAACAGTTTTCCTTACTGACTCCAAAAGAAGATAACAACCTTTTATTTTGTCTTACTTAGTCACAACTCAAAGGCAAGATAAGCAGGTGGTTTTGCTTCTGGTTCWAAAACTTCTTAAAAGGAAAAAAAGGTGACAGTTATTGCACATGTAGTAAACTGTGTAAAAATAAATGGACGTTACACCATCTATTTCACTGGACAAGTCTGCAGTGAAAACAAAGAATTACCCTGCAGAGGGCTACAAAACCCCATGGCATATGSTTTATATGGAATAGAAACGGATGTGAGTCATCCTGAGAACTGCTAAAGGAAAGTGCAGCATGATACAGTGGGGTTTTGCAGCCAAAGACAAAAAGAGTTACTAAGTAGGACAGATGACATATATACAATCYTGAACTTCTTTGTTGCAAGCAGTACTCTCTTGATGACCATCTATTTCCTCCTCAGACAAAACAGATCTTGAACTATTCAAATAATATTAGACTGTACTGATTTTTGGAAGAGATGTGAAGAAYGAAGGACATCTACTGTGAATTATAATACTTAAGAATCTAAGACAGACAATTATGAATTGATTTACTGCAGAAAATTGTTATCTGGTCTTGTTAGTTTTGTTCATTCCTTGGTTTAACAACATTATAGAACCATAGAATCTTAGAATTATTTGAGTTGGAAGAGACTTTAAAGATCACATAGTTCCAACCCCCCTGCCCTGAGCAGGGATATCTTTCACTAGAGCAAGCATAGTATATTCTTGTCCTCTTTGGGAAGAATCATTATTTAATGTGAGTGTGACAGTAGGAATTAATATTATCCTGTAGGATTTAATATTATCCTTTTCCTGTAGGAATTAATATTATCCTTTCTACAATATGCCACCAAACTAAATTCAGAAATTTTTCACCAAACCAAATTACTTCTTAAAGTATGATGTCTCCTCAGAAGTAAAATAAATATTATATAATGGATAATAAATCTAATCTTACAGTTAGAAAATTGAAATTATTGGTCATTACAAAACCTTATGTAAAGCCTTGTTTATTTAAGGGATAATTGAAGATTTTTTGGAGCATATGTGAAGTTTCAGTTTTTTAGAATTTTGGAACCAACCTTGACTTGTTGAAATTAAATCCCTTAAGCAAACTTCTTTGCATGCAAAAGGTTTTGGCTGTCCTTTATTACTTTTAGCATCCACAGTATGGAAGACTAAAAGAAACATTTTATTCTTGGGAATCTAATTAATCCTATTTTTATAAATAAATCTTCCTTCCTTTCTCAGATCCACATCTTTTTCTCCAGGGGGTTTTGTGTCACTTTCGTTCCAAGATTTAAGTTTACAACTTTTCCAATTCCTCTCTGATCCAGGAAATCTCACAGAAGTTCTCCTCCCAATCTCACAGAAGCTCTAACAGCTCTTTTTCCCAGAGCTTTAATTCTGTTTTAGTCACAGAATGCTGAGATTTGGAAGGGACCTCCTGACCTCATCTAGGYCAACCCTACTACTAAAGCACATTCACCTCGAGCAAATTGTACAGGATTGTATCTAGGAGGGTTTTGAATATTTCCAGAGAAGAAGACTRCACAACCTCTCTGGGYAGCCTGTTCCAGTGCTCTGTMACCTTCATAGTTCACTTATTCCTCTTCTTCCTTTGTTTCTGTTTGTGCCCATTTCCCTTTGTCTTGTCAGTGAAAAGAACCTGCTCTGGTGCTCTTGACACACACCCCCAAAATATTTGTAGACATTGATAAGATCCCCTCCTAACTGTCTGTTTATTAGGCTGAACAGGCCCAGCTTCCTCAGCCTTCCAGCACAAGAGAGCCTTCCATCCCCTTTATAGTCCTCTACAGGATCTTCTCCACTAGTTGTTTGTCTTAAGCTGTATCTATATTAGTAACTAAATTGAACCAGGGACCACTTACTGATCCTGAGGTAAATTATAGAGCATAGTCAATGCCAAGACTGCTAAACTCTTGTCTTCCCTCACCCTTTACCCCTGAAAACATATATATATATATATATATGTATGTATGTATGTATGTATGTATGTATGTGTATATGTATATAGATATGTATATAGATATGTATATATAAACTGGCACTGTCCTTGCCCAAAGTCACATCTGGGAACATCCTGACAAAGCCTGGCTGAATTCTGGCAACACTATGCTTGTGTTTGTAGCTTAGCTGAATTTGCACCTTGCTCTCTTGACTTTTCTATTAGAGACATGCACAGGGATTTGAGGCTAGTCTTCCTTGTTCTTAATGTCCTGGCGCGTATCTCTTGCTCAGTGTTGCAAGAGTTGCATTCCTTCATCTTTCAAGTTATCACATTCTGAAAAAATCTTCCTGATTGCTGCTTGCTGCTGGTTTCATAGCATGGTTCACCAATTTTGCAGCAATAAAGAACTGAAGAAGAATTTATTTACTTTGTAGGTGACCACACACTGGAACAGATTGTCCAGAGTTATGGAGTCTCCCTCACTGGAGATATTCAAGAAATACAATCTGGATACAATCCTGTGCAATGTGTTCTAGGATGACCCTGGCTGAGCATGAAGGTTAGACCCATACTTTAAAAAAATGTTATCTTTACTTTGACAAGAGATATTGCATTAAATGTAACGGTGTGCTTAGTGGAGTGCTATCAAGCTTACCAAATTGTGAGACTCAAAAGAGAGGAAGCATCCATTACTCCTAAATAATGTAAATAAAAATAAGGAGGAGAATCYGTACAGAATCAGAGCCAGTATGTAKCACTGCATGTGATTTCAGAAGGAAAATTGAAGAGCTCTCATTGAAATTAGTTACTGTACTCTTGGTCAGTTGAATACAGAATGAAATTAAATGAACAGTTTGACGTGTAATTTGACATGATGTTTGAAAACAAAGCTTGAGTTTTTTGTAGCAACTTTGTAAGGTATGTGCGTATCATTTAATATCTACCATRCACTTTAAGTATCAACAAAGTTCTGATACTTAGCAAGAATTATAGCCATTAACAGAACTAATTTCTACTGAAAAAAAAAGCAGATTTCAATAAATTATTTCTATAAATTCAAATAATGCAGAAGAAATTTTAAAAAATAATTTGCAAATTAAATAACTGAAAACAGCACCTAGAATCAACCGTGGAAAACCACAATTACCTCAAGTAACCACAAATCARTTAAGTTTCTCTGTGTTTAAGGAGYCATCTTACCMGAGGATKTGGTAACACTTTGAAAAAWTATTTGAAACACTGTTTAAAATGTTAACCTGTACAGCCAGTCAACYATGAAATTGAAAGATGTTTCCTCTTGGACTTTGAACTAGCACTAGACCATGCCTTCCTATTCTTTCACCATCATTCCATTGTCACATAAAAAGATTGAAAAGTCCAAAAGATCAAAAATATTTTTTACCAAGTAACAGGCACAACTATATTAAGTGTAAGTGGAAATCATGCTTCAAAAATCTCATCCTTGTATAGTTTTTGTTCTCTGCAGCCATAGAAGAGTATTTTTTAGGGTTTTTTTATGAGTCTTAGTTTTTATTGTTTTGTTATGAAAAAGTCATTGAGGTCTCCTTGAAAGAAGAAACAATTCTTTTGAAGCTTAGCAACAGGGCTGATATGCTAAATAGATGTTTATAATGTTGGCAATATGTCATTTCAATTATCTCTTCAGAGTTGTTTCCCAGTTATTATTTAAGACCTCAAGAGCAGCTGTAACAGAATGTTTCTTAACTGATTTTCTACAGTGAGGTCAGTGCTCAGATAGCAAAACACAAGTTTTGAATTAAAAGCAGTGAACCAGTAAAAAACAAATTAATAAGGTTTAACTGAATTAGAGTTTAATTTATGAACTAAAGAGAAATACTGGTAAAGGAAAGCAAGTAGGGAATATGTTCCAGTAGTCCAGGGCAGAACCAACTACTTTTTATTTTACTGTTTGCAACACTGTGCAATTTAGTAATGTTGCGATTAATTGCAGTACTGATAAAACAGTACTGGTAAAACAGGTAAAAAGTGTTTACAACACTTTACAAGTGTTTACCCAATAAATTTCTATCTTCAAGCTATCTAATCTTTCAATAAAAGTAAGGTAATTAAGGTGTTTCTCTGCAGCTAGAAGTCCTTCCTCTTTACTTCTTTACTTCTTTACTCSACTAGCTGTAGAGGAGATAGAGATGGCAAGAACATTCCAGCAATTTAAAGAGGAAAAAAACCCCTATTTTTATTCTTTCCCTCTCTTTAAAAAAAGAAAAAGATTGCAGTCATTGAGCTTAAATGATCTATTTTCCCTTATCTTCTCACCAAAAGATGAAATAATAATTTTTCACTTAAAATGTTGTACTGACACTTGTCATTACTTTACTCTGAGAAGAAAGAATCTACTCCTTTAAACAAAAGGAAAAGGAAGAATCAGTCTAGAAAAATAATGTCTTAATGCAGCAGATGTAATAAAAATGTAGGCATCTAAATGAAAGAATTTTTGGATAGTTTTTTTTTTTCATATGTTGGATTGATAGAATCGAAATTTACTGATTAACATTACTTCTGGGGTTTTGTGGGGGGGGAGGGTGGTTTTTTGGGAGATTTTTTTTCTGTCCCATAAACCCTTTATTACATGTTATTCCATAGGATTAAAAGCTAAAACCTGCATTAGGAACAAAATAAGTGAAAAAAACCCAAAAAACTTTCACTTCTTCTTGTACCGTTGTATATTATCAAAATCTATTCCATTTTCAGTTAATCAATAGTCTGGTTTTATTGCTCCAAGCCTCTCTCTATTTCTTATGATCTGTATTTCTTTCATTCAATTTTCTGTTAGGCTGCTAGYAATAATACACTCTTATTTAATTTATTTCTTCCAATTCTGTCTTCTTCATTTCTCATATGCCAAAAAACCACCCTATTTTCATCATTACAGGCTATTTGGCATATTCTTTACATTGTTYTGACATGGAGTAGTCTTTCTATTTACATAACCACAACGTAGACACATAGATACATGTAAACTGACACACACAAATATGTCAAAATTAATATGGCAAAATTAAGTAACAGTGAATGAGCCGTAAAATTAAAATGAACAAACTTCAGTAAGAGTCACTTTCATTTGGTATAATTTTGTTTCCTTTCTTTTTCTTTTTGTGGGGAGGGTGGGTGGGGCAGAATGATAAACTCTTCAAGATACCAAGCAATTTCTTTTTGACTAACTTTTACAGCAACTTGCGCATTGAGCTGTAGTCAACATTTTCTGATAATGAAGCAAGCAAGACAAACTCTGAGACCCTGTCATTCAGTCTTAGTTAATACTTCTCTTATTCCTTTTGTTCCGTTTATTAGCATGTTGTTCTGTGRTTTAGACTGTTATGATGCTGCAGCCAGCACAGCAGAGAAGGACATTGGAACAGCAATTGTTTCTATAAGGGAAATTCTGGATGACAAAAAAAAGAATGCATTTCATTTAAAACATTTTAATTTATGACCATAATAAAGAAATTAATACTTTCAGCAAAAAAGCAAGATTCTCTGTTGAATGGTCTGCAATAAGAGAATATAATGTAGCTTCAAGTAGAAACCAAAAAAATATAAAATTTTTTCTTAGTTTTTTCATATTTTACATTTCTCCTCACTTCTTCCTAGGTATTATACCAAGTAACAACTTAACATAAATCAATGATAGATATATAAYAGCCAGATRCATATACCAAAATAAGTATTTACTAGAAAATGTMATTTTTCTACAAAATCTCTGTATRTTTCATTCTGGTTCTTTTAATAAACAAATTCAGATAGGCCAGTGGCAGTAACAATGAATCTTGAAATGTGGGCTTATAAATACTGTAATAYAATTTGTCTTTTTATGACATTTTAGTGCTACACTTGGAAGCTCTTTACAAATAGGCAGACTTCTGTTTCCCCTCAGAAAGTAAAGAAAGAAATACCCTAAATACGGCTTGGGAAATAGCTTAAGTAAGATATTTTAATTTTATTAATATTGTAAGGAGCTGCAGTCACCTGAAAGCTTGTTTAAAGTTTAGCATGACATGACARGTGTGATCCTTCATTTCCATTTCTTTTTTTTATTTTAAAACATTCCTAATTACATGTCAGATTACAAGCAGGTAGGAGTTTTTTCCTTGCTAACTTTCAGTGTTGAAAGAATTGCATAAAATASTTTTTGTTATCCTGTGCAAAGCCCCGGGATTCTCAAGGATTAGGGACTGGTTCTTAAAAAAGCTACTCAGTCTACACCAAACTGTCAGCACAGAAAACTGTGATTCAAGAATGAGAAGTAGCACCATTCACCAGCAAAGGCAGATGTCCAGAAAATCTCATGAGCTATTTGAGTCAGCAAAACCATGCTCTCACACAAGATGATAAGAAGGTGGTCTGACATACAGCATTTTTAGTGAACTGATACTCTAATTTTTAGTGTAATCATCCAGCCAACAGTTCTTTCACAAAGTTTCTAATTTCTTGATTTTGGAGGAGGTCCAAGAAGAAATATTCCTACTGCTGGAGATGTTTCTCATTTCTTAGGAAGAACAGAGTAACTGTCCTTCATTGACAAGTAATTTGCGTTAATTTGCAAATAATGTTCCTTTTTTCACCTTAATTTTAAATATTATATATACAGTTTCAGAGCTTCAGGAGGAGTTTCTTATRTTGCAAACGAGAGAGAAAAATCAATATCTGTTATTCTTAATATCTTGGAGAATAGTCCTTTATTTCACTTAGTTTCATGTGCACAATAATTAACAATATAAGAACCTGTATAGTCTAATTAAAGGTATGAATTATTTTTTTTTTTTAATTTATAATAAGAACTTCGAAAAATAATGAATGTAATAATACATTCAGAAATRCATACAGAGTTCTTGTTTTCTGTTTCGGTTACTTCTGTTCAAACTAGATAAGCAACTTTCAATCTTCTTTGAAAATATATTTTTAAGTGTTCTCTTATGGACAAAAAAGAAAGTATGTTACAGGAAAAATAGGGCAATCCAAAACATTATTAAATAACTGTGTACACACTTCAGTGTCATCATTTATACGTAAGTTTTGTATTTTTTATTCATGAGGCCTCTATTTCCTTCAACATTACATGTTAATTCTGCTTCACTCTGTTTTAAAGCCAAGACCAGGACAATTTGCAAGTCAGAGGAAAATCTAAGAAGCAGACTCTGGAAAAAAATACAGTTTTTACTTTTACAGTTTTTCAGTGTCTGTTTAAATGGACAAGACTTTGAGGTGTTGACATGAATYAGCATTTTACAAACTTAGGGGAAGTTCCACACTTAGCCAGAGTTTGAAAAGCTCATCAGGTTAAAACATTGTGTTTTGAGCTACAGCAGCGTTAAACTTGATGGAGGCATTTCAAATAAAATCAAGCTTTGCATAGTGTTTCCTGTAATTTCTTTCCGTTAGATGTAGTTGGGGAGTTAAAAAGAATCGGGACAGAAAATTAGGGTGAATGTGGGGGGAACTCAGTGGACAAGAAAAAGGAGATTTTAGAAAACAAAGAAGAAAAACAAAATTGAAAGAAACTATCTGTTTGAATGCTCAGGGATCTGAAAATTCAAAGGAAGAATTATACTAGATTTCMGTGTGAAGTAAACTTGTGAAGTCGATAAAGCTTTCCTTCATGGGAAGAAAAAGAAAATAACTTCACTAATAAAGAAATTRTTATATATATATTATATAAAGAGCTTTTATATGTACAATAAATGTATGACAATATGAATATGCAAACTACTTATTTTGGGAATTTTCCTTGGTTCTTGAAAGTTGTTTCATTAGTGCATATTTTTATATATACAAGGCTTTAAATATCACAACCTCCTCATTTCACTGATACCCTCCATGTCTTCTGGTCATGTGCTTTTTACTTTTAAAGGCATGATTATACCAAATAATTCTTATCACTTCAAATCTTTGATTCACATATGGTATATCACATTTCTTAGGCTTTCTTGTGCATGGAGCTATCTGCCAGATGTTCCAGGGAACCTTTTCATTGTCTCTATTGAMATATTCTGTGCATTCATTTCAGCAGACAGCTGATGTCTGGGAGTATAWTATAGGCAAGAATCATTAAACGTATCTTCTTACAGATTCAAAAGAACATTTGAGTATYTGATGAACTAATTAGGAAATGTTAGACAGTCTCATTGGTAAGCTACACCTTTTAAGTAAACTTCACAAGAAATTATTTTCTTATGCTTATTCAACATAGTTTGCACCTCTTGTGCTACACCTTGCACTACTGATTGAAATAAAAGAGCCTCTGATGTTCTTATAATTTTCACGTTAGTGAATATATTCTAATATCATGGGAAAATTGGAGGAGTGTTGGCAATTTTTTTTTAATATATATGTATTTAGGTTAGTCAAATTTTCATCATAGCTGATAGTCAATACACAGACTKTAGCCTGAGAAGTATTCCATGCCTCAGTAGGTGGATATGCCCTTAAGGAAGCTGCAACTCATGGAGGTCCCATGGTGGAGCAGTCTGCAGCTGTGTCTTGCAGAGAGCATGTTTTCCATGAGGWCCTGTGAAACTGTGGGCGACCCACACTGAATCATTCTGTCCCTAAAGCACTGCACCCCATGGAAAGGGCCCATRCTGGATCAGTTTGTGAAGAGCTGCTTCCCATGGGAAGGACCCACATTGGTGAAGTATGTGGAGAGCTGTCTTCACAGGTGGCACTCCATGTTGGAGCTGGAGAAGTGCATGAGGGGGAAAGAACGTCTGAGACAACTGTCTGTTAGCTGATCACAACCCCCACTCCCTCATCCCCATGTGCTACTCAGGAACAGGAGGCAGAGAAATTGTCAGTGTGATCATGGGAAGAGTGGAGGGGTGGGGGATGGACCATGTTTATCTTATGTTGTTTCTCATGATCCTACTCTACTTTTAATGGGAGAAAAAAATACTCCACTTCAAGTGGAGTATTTTTTTCATATGAAGGTAACTGATGAGCAATCTTCTTGTCTTTATCTTGACTCACAAGCTTTTCCATCTAATTTTCTCCTCCTCTCCTATTAAGGAGGGGGAGTGAGATAATGGCAYGATAGAGGGATTGGCAGCCAGCCAAGGTCAAACCCACCACAAGGGATTACACCTTTCATGCTGATTTTTCTGGCCTTATTGTTTAAAAGAGTTTTAATTTCTTAGGAAAAAAAGCTATTTCTTTATATACTGAAGCCCACGTGCCCCATTTCAGTCTCATTTTTCAACATGAATAGCAGCACAAAATATACTGAATATACTTACASAAAATAGCACCAATTACAGATCATATTTATAAGTAATCCTATATTCTTAATTTCACAGCCTTTTGAGTTGTAGCTGGCACAGGAAGAAGAGATCAGCTAAAAAACATCAGTGAAGGAAACCTTGCATTGCCAGTGCAATACTACTATCGTGGTATGAGGGCAATGAGGTTGCTGCTGAAAAAAGASAGTATGTGAAGTTTACACCATAAACTGCAATTAGGCAAAGAATACTTTACTTTTTTTGCTCATGGGGATACAAGAAAACTGCCAGCCCTAAAAAGTGATGCTCTGTTTCATTGCACTCCTGAAATATCATGGAACAATCTCCTACTCAGAYTTTCCTCTACCTCCATGGAGTAACACCTATTGTGTTCTGCTACAGAGGAACGTAACACTGATAGTAAAAAACCAACCAAACAAAGAAACAAAAAAAAACCTAGTGATAAACTGCTTATGTCTTATTTAATCAGGTTTAAAAAGAAAATATACTAAAAGGACATACATTCTATATAGAGGTAATTATTTGCTGAATTGTGTGTGGGTTAAATTAGGCTTCTCCAGAAAACAAGTAAAAAAAAAAAAAAATTCCTATTTGAAGGGTACTGCAGTTTGTAGAAGTGCCATTCATTTTGCAATAACTTAAATCCAAGGAACTGAAAAAATGAATATMATTTTTAGAGTACTTTTATACCCACACACCACATGTTCCCTGACAGATTGAATAATTTTCAACAGCAACTTCAGTCTGTTTCTGCCAGATAAGGAAACATTGTATGTATATTCAATCTCTTCCACTGTGTAAAACATTTCCTTAGTTACGCTCCCATGCTTCCTCTCCAGTYCCAAATGCATATTGCATTGTTTCCTTAAGATATACATATACAATGACAATGAAGACAAATTCTTAGTTGTATAGATGCAGATTTAAATATTACATTTATGTTTCGTTTGGTTTTGTTTGGTTTGAATGGTTGTAGGTTTGTTTTGTTTGTTGGATTTTTTTCTTCASTTGAAGTTGGGTAGAGTTTGCAGTACTGCAGAAAGCTGCAAAATTAGAATTTGAATGATTATAAATTTTTATTTGTATAACTATTGTATAACCCTATAAGCATAAAATTGACCAGTTTAAGTAAATAAAGGTAGGTCTCTGATATAAGCAGTGAGAGAACCTTGGTATAGTAGATGTCAAATTACAGTATCATACTGCATACTACCTTTCATTGCCTATGTAATTTGCTTTGGCAGTCAATGAACAATTAAACTGTTGGTGGAACTTTAAGAACAATAAAATAAATATACCAGCTGTAAAGTATATTTTTGCAAAAGAGAGATATTTAAAGTTACCAATTCATACACTGTTAAACTACTTATTATTTTAACAGTAAAATGAAAATTTATTCTGGTGTACACTGTGTTTCCATAAATAAAACTTTGTCTTTTCTGATAAGAAAAGCAGATTTTTTTAATGCTATATAATCAAATTGGCTGAAGTAAATTTCAGATTTTTATGATTATCAGATGTTTCTTATATCTTTAAATCTGACTTTTTAAAATCTGAGGGTGACTGTGTTGATGTCAGAAATCTTCCAAATAGAAGCCCAGCTACTTAAGACAGCAGAACTAATATAGAAAATTCTGTGAGATAAAGGGTGAAGTGACATATCACTGCCATGAGTTTTGAAATATCATGGGCAGTGGCYTGGCAACTAGATCAGCCAGTTCCCTCAGGGCTTTGGGATGCATCTCATCAGGTTCCATAGACTTGTATATGTTCAGGTTCCTCAGGTGGTCTCAAACCTGACCTTCTGTTGCAGTGAGAGAAACTGCTCTCCCACTCCCTGCCTTGCAGTCCATCCACTAGAGAGCTGTGAGGACAGAGATAACCASTGGACTGAAATGAGAAAGTTCTTGAGTTCCTCAGACTTCTCCTTATGTGTTTTTATCAGCTTACCATTTTAATTAAATKTAATTATTAAAAGTAATTAGCAATTACTAATTAGCAATTACTCATAATATCAAATTGTATTAATTTACTATATTCACTTTAGAGCTTGAGTACTTGAAAGCACTATTAATAACACAGAAACTGTAGATTCAGAAACAAAAAATTTGCAACTCATGCAGAAGTGATAAGAATTAAATAGAAAAATGAAGTACTACTTTGGWGTTATTTTCTTCTTAAGTCGTTCATCACACTAATATGTGATGCAGGACTCTCACCAATATTGAATGAAAAAATTTACAGTAAAGGACAGAATTTGTCACTAATGATATTATGTGACATTTGCATAAGTTATTCTGTGGATAGTGAAGCAGAAAACTCTGTTTTATGCAGATTTCATTAATAAGCAGTAACTTATTTCTATGTTACTATTCTTTTCTAAATTTAAATTTGCTGTCAATCTCAGACATAACACTTCACTTGCATTCATATAGTAAATTATATTAATAATGTAAATAACATGTAGTCCAGTTTCATTTCATGCTGTTATTTTCAATTTAGATTAGTWAATATGTGTTATTCACTTAAATACCATCCAAGTGGGGTCTATAAAGAAAATTTTTGGGAAACCAACTGGAAAATGTGCTGTTCACTGGAGTATTAAATGTTTGCTGTCGTTTTTTTGTTTTTTTTTTTCCTAAATGAGACCATTAAAACACAAATTTATGTAGGACTTCACTTATTCTGATTATTTTCCATACTTTTTGGCAGGTATCAGAAAGATAACAGCAAAAAAAATACTTAAAAGTTTAATGGGTACAACTTCYTAGYGAAAAGGTCYCATTATCTCGAATGAAAYCAAATGAAAATGAAATAAAATTTGAGGAGCAGCAAGCAGCAGGGAGCATATTGGTTATAACAATTTCTRAAACAGGTAAAATAATCACTACTATTATTTCATTGTATGGATTTATTAGAGAAACCAGTATAGAATTCAAATGGTGATACATCTGATTTTTTGCAATATATTTCAAATCCTTCTCAAGCAATTTTTAAGTATATACAACCAACACTTCCAAAGGACTGTAGATATTGTTCTCTGCTTTCTCCAAGACAAAATGAACAGAATTTTAAAAAAGAAATATAAYATTATCAGTGTGGGGTTTTTGKTTTTTTTTTAGTCACATGCATAAGATGGATTGGAAGTGACAGAGAAACTTGTCATATGCAGGTAAAGGAGGAATGTTAAATGTGTAATTAGGGGAACGACTTTAAATATSTCACTGCTAAAATGTGACTGTTATGATATAATATTCTTATAAATATGAGGAGACTAGTTAAAAAACTAAGGCTGTAGTGCATCACTACCATGAATGCAGTGTTAAGGAATGAGATCTGGAACATTAGGTGTGTTCAGAGTTGTTTTCCTCTCCCATTTAGGCTTGAGGATGGCCTCATTCTTACAAATCCATTTCCTGCTGACATTAAGAGACTTTTGACATGCAGGTCTACAAGCATGAATCATCCTCTTAACACATCTTTAAACGTAGCCACCCAAATATTTGCTGTTTATCCTTTAACTTATACCATAACCATAAATAAAATATCTAAAATATTCCTCCTAGTCCTTTAGGACCCATTCAACATGACTGAAAATCTCAGAAGCCTTTGAAAGCGACTCYCAGTGAGTGACTGGTGTTCATATTGTCCAGATTAAAGAAAGAGAAATAAGCAGAATTGTTCACKTTACAATGGTAAGTATTTATCCATGTTAAAGTTCACAAGAAACTATTTAAAAATAAATATATTTATGATATGTTGCTATATCGGTTTGATATCATATCACAAAAGCATTTTATTGCACAGATAGGCTCATTATTTTTTACCTGTTCAGCTTTAAATATTGTGATTTCTTTTTCTTATCTTTTGAAATACCTGCTGAATTTTGAAATATTTGAAATACCTGTTGAAAGCTACTAGGGTTCTGGAAGTACATCTCAAAAGATAAATTGAAAGAATGGGTTTATTAGCTGAAAGAATATCTTGTACTGTGTGTCTGATAGCTATAAATACAACCAGTGTTGCTATAAATAGGGTAATAATACACATTCCTTTAAAAACTAAAACAATAAATTACTAAATCTAAAATGATAAATAAATAATAAATTACATWGTAAAATGTAGTATAAGCCAGTATATTTATATTCTATATCAAAGACTATTATAACATATATTAATCCTATATATTAAAAGAATAATATATTAGAAAAAGTATTAGGAATTTATTCTAGAAATAATTACTTTTAAAATGCTATATTTACAAACTGATTATACTGTATATCATATTATTCTATTATAATATTTTTCRCAGTATGTAATTTTAACATTATTATATGATAATTCCAATATAATTATATAGTATAATGTAACACTATAATATCAATCTGTGCAATATAATAATGTCATATTAAAAAGTGATATATTAAATGTTGACAGTCAAGGATGCTTCCTATTCCTCCTACATATCACTAAAATCAACTGAGACTTATACATATACTGCTGTAGAAGTTTTTAGTTGTTATGCATACAAATCCATTAAGACTGGATTTTTTGTTATTGTCATTTTAATCTCTGGTAAAATCCTTTGTCAATTATAATAAGCCTGGAGCCCTTGTTAAACTTCTGTTGCCTTGAAATTATGCTTGTTTCATTTTTTCTTATTCATGTTAACATTTCAGTAACTGCCATAAAATAGCAATAAACTGCTAGTCCCCCGAGAACAGGGAAGCCTAGGGCATTAGCAAAGAATATTATGGGTTGTAAGACATGGTTTCTACAATCTGTATGTGTCTCCACATGAGCAAACTTCTATTAACTGCAGCCATAGAGGGACACATGCCCTGAGACAAAGGGACTTGACACCTCCTAAAAACCATATCAAACTCACAGACACGCAGGAAAATAGACTTGGAAAATGTGCTAAATCATGCTACAAAAGCAAGAATAACCTTCGTGTRTTTGAGAAGTAAAGTAATAGAAAACTTCTTACAATTATGTACAGTTCATGTTGTCGCCCCATGACATCACAACTTTAAGACCCTTTGGTTAAGAGGACATTTTTCCTTCACGGATGGTTTGCTTCATATGTTCATAAGGGGCAGAAAAAANTATATATTAAAAGAATAATATATTAGAAAAAGTATTAGGAATTTATTCTAGAAATAATTACTTTTAAAATGCTATATTTACAAACTGATTATACTGTATATCATATTATTCTATTATAATATTTTTCACAGTATGTAATTTTAACATTATTATATGATAATTCCAATATAATTATATAGTATAATGTAACACTATAATATCAATCTGTGCAATATAATAATGTCATATTAAAAAGTGATATATTAAATGTTGACAGTCAAGGATGCTTCCTATTCCTCCTACATATCACTAAAATCAACTGAGACTTATACATATACTGCTGTAGAAGTTTTTAGTTGTTATGCATACAAATCCATTAAGACTGGATTTTTTGTTATTGTCATTTTAATCTCTGGTAAAATCTTTTGTCAATTATGATAAGCCTGCAGCCCTTGTTAAACTTCTGTTGCCTTGAAATTATGCTTGTTTCATTTTTTCTTATTCATGTTAACATTTCAGTAACTGCCATAAAATAGCAATAAACTGCTAGTCCCCCGAGAACAGGGAAGCCTAGGGCATTAGCAAAGAATATTATGGGTTGTAAGACATGGTTTCTACAATCTGTATGTGTCTCCACATGAGCAAACTTCTATTAACTGCAGCCATAGAGGGACACATGCCCTGAGACAAAGGGACTTGACACCTCCTAAAAACCATATCAAACTCACAGACACGCAGGAAAATAGACTTGGAAAATGTGCTAAATCATGCTACAAAAGCAAGAATAACCTTCGTGTRTTTGAGAAGTAAAGTAATAGAAAACTTCTTACAATTATGTACAGTTCATGTTGTCGCCCCATGACATCACAACTTTAAGACCCTTTGGTTAAGAGGACATTTTTCCTTCAYGGATGGTTTGCTTCATATGTTCATAAGGGGCAGAAAAAAAGTGTTTTTTAAAAAAATGGGGAAAAGGAAAAACAGCTGGAAGATTGGCAGGTGTGAGCAAAAGCCACTACCTTTACTACCTTCCCATTCTCATACAAATTGCAGAGAAATAGAAGTCCTACACAATGCTATGGTTTGTTGCTAGGTGAGAGAGATGGAAACTGCACCTTTGTTTTCTTGGGAATATTATGCATGAAACGCATCAAAGCACTCCAGAACTGTTAAGAACAGCAGATTTTTGAGTCCATGTTTTAGTAAAAGACCAACTACAGCTTTAGGAATCCTGCTTCCACATGAAAATAAAACACAGCTACACAAGAAAATRTTGGTCTCATATAATAAAAAATAAAATTAAAAAACCATGAGGGCTCAARCTGGGTTCTTTTAGCAGCTGAACTTCTTGCCATATGGTATTTTCTAAAGAATAATGCATCATCTATCCTCTAGAGAGAGGATAAATCTGGTATAACGATATAACCAGCATGAGTGCATTTACGGGTTTTGCTCTGATATCATAACAGAAGTGCATTTCTGGACACGCAGAATCAAGTTGTCTTGTTCAGTTGAATAATCATGTCATGAACACATATGGTATAAACATGGGATCACGGTCTGAACAGCATTCTTGAGTTTTTTTGTGGAGCGTAATCCTCTTTGCCATTGCTTCTGCTCMATATTGGACACAAGGCTGCAAGTGACTAGGAAATACTTTTCTGCCTCCATCTTCCTTTTTAAAGTGACAGAAGAATTTACTTGAAAATTGCCCCCCCAAGTATATTTTATGGRATTGGAGAAGTTTCAAGGAAACCTATAGCAAGAGAAGTTTCTTGTTTTGTCTGTTTGATGTCTTTATCRCTTGAAGTCAACCTTTTTTTGCTTGCAAAATGAGCAAATATGGCAATTCTTTACCARTATACTTTATTCTTTTATTCATCTAGGGTTCTAGCTTCTCCTGGCCTTTCTGGTCTTCTTCTGCCTGGAAGTTAAATATTAAACTAACATAGACAAGAATATGTTGAAGTCATTGGTGCCAAGACTTCTCTTATACCAGCACTGTTCTATTGACTGGAATAGAGATACTTGAAATTGTCACTTGTCTTACAGTAAAATGAGAATTAGAATTATTATCCCCRGAGCAGAACTAGTTACTTATTAAGAGAATTAATAACTATAGAAAAACATCACAGCTAGAATGGCATTGTAAAAGTCATTCACATGACATTGTCTAAAATACAGCAGATGTTTCTGGTAGTTCACTCTAAGATATATGAGCTTATACTAGAATAAATGGATGTGAGGATTGCTAGAAAAATGAGATGAGAGGCTAATAGATCTTTGACTGTTTATGAGATATAACTGCRATCTATACATCTACAAATGATGGAAGATAGCTATCCAAACTAAGAGCAATCTTGACACATGAGTAAATTGATATAAACTGTATGTGAATACATTCAGGCAGGAAAGGACATTTTCCATCTATCATGCAATGATATTCTATAGTAACTTCACTCTCAGTGAACTATGAGCAAAAAATGTTACTATATTCAAGCAAATGTTTGATATATCATGAAAATWATTACTGATTGTCTTCAAGGGTATGCAACTGACTCAGTAGTTCAAAAGTATGATTACTAATAGAAATCTATATACTAATTTTAAGATTTAACTGAGATTCTTGAAACATAGAAGAGGCATTTTCCTGAAAATTATTTAAAAAAAAAAAGAGAAGAAAAAAAAAAAGGAAGAAAAAAGGAGATATATCATTTTCATTTAGAACAAAATTGCATATCTGTACAAAAACACACAGGCAAAGTGATCACAAAAAATCTGTYTCAAGCACCTGGCTGAAAATTTAAGTCTGGTGGTTTTCAGTTTGTCATGGGAATATCTGTGCACTAAAAATTTTCTCTGGCTAGGCAGACTGGAAGTTGCATTTATACATGTAAATGTGTATGTATATGTGCTTAATTACAAGCAATACAACATGCTTGATATCTCTTCATCAGGGAAGAAAAACTACTGAATTTCTGGTTAGGTGTAATATGCTGGCCTTTGTTTCATATAAATACTCAAATGAGCTCAAATAATGAGGAATTACTTTTCTCAAACAGAACTGTTTGTAAGTAAATGAGACATTAAAGAGATCCTTAAGAATTTCCATACTTGAGAAAAGGCTTATGAAGAAATATGTTAAATKTGAATAGAAATACCTATATCTATCTATCTATCTATACATAGTCTGTCAGGTTAGAGTTTTGATAAAATTTCAAACATAAGAAAAGAAAAAGGAGGTAGCTATAAATTTATTTTTGCAGGTGTTATAAAATATTACTGTTTATAAATAGGGAGTTTGCATCTTTCTGCAGTATATTGATTGATTCTACAGCCAATATTGTATTTGGAGTATTATAGAAGATGCTGTATTTGGGGAATTGGGRTTCAGGTTAGGGTTCAGAGAGCTGCAGAACCTACAGATCCTGGGACATTGGCACTCAAAAAGGCAGTGCAAGGGCACCACAGCAAGGTGCCAACATTTCCCAKTCCACACTTTTTATTCTATGTCATCTGTGCTGATAAAAACCTTTCCCACAGCAGCAAGCTGCCATTGGGGTTAGGGTTAAGCTTGAGAGAGTAAAAGAGCCTACAGATCCCAGTACATTGGGAATGGAAAAGGCACTGAAATGGCAAGAAAATCCCAGCAGGACACCGACATTGCTGCTCCTACATATTTCCAAATTGGACCATCCATGATGGTGAGCACCTCCACCCCAGGGACAAGAAGACATCAGGCTTAGAGTTAGGCTTGAGARAGGAACAGGACCTAGAGCTCCAGGRACATTGGGGCTGGAAGTCTCATGCCAAAAGGATCATGGCAGGGCCACCATTTTTCTACCACAGCACCTTTCAGATTAGGCTCATGCWTRGGGGTTGGCATCTCAGCCATTAYACCAAGATTCTTTAATGTGAAAAGCCCAACAGCAATTATTAAATGAAGTTAAACCTTTGGAATGGAAGAGAAAGGAAATGTATCAAAATGARCCAAAACTTTGCCAAATGATTCTCATTGAAATCCTGAGATTTCCTTTACTTTCATGAAATGAGAAATCAAAGAGTGAAGTGAAATGAAGACAGGGAAGGAATTAAAATGACATGAAATGAAATGAATAAAAAAAAAATGAAATTAAACTAAACCAATGAAATGGAATGGAAGGGAAAAGAACTGCATGGAAATGACCTGAAATTTCACCAAATGATTTCCATTGAAATATCAAGATTTTATTTCCCTTCATGAACCACAGGATTTTTATCATGGCAGGGTAGTAAGATTGCTCACTCTACACTTTTTGTATCCGGGCCAGCCACAGTGATGGGGATCTCAGCAGCAGTGTCAAGCTGCCCTTATGGTTTGGGTTAGAGTTCCGAGAGCAACAGAGTTTATGGCTCCAGGGACACTGGCACTTGAAAAGGCAGTGCWAAGACATCACAGCAGGGTGCCATCATTGCCAACTCCACACTTTTTTCAGGTAAGCCATGACCCTGGTGGATAGGTAGATACAACACTCCTATGTGTCAAGGCAAGAAGTTGGGTTATGTTTCTTGCACTAAATAAAGTGGCAATATGGTTTGAAAAGGAGTCTGAACCACTCCATGGATGACGATTCTGTGTAGTGTGTTTTGTCTGTCTACCATCTGTTGAAAGCTGCATGAAAGTGAGGGTCCCAACTTCATTTCCTCCCAACTACTCATTAGCTGTATTTCCTTTCCTTTTTTTTTTTTTTCTCCTACTATTACAACTATTTTAGTATGTTTTTTGTGTTTTATTGATATCTGGGATGAAACTTGAGAATTTCCCAGTGTATACCAGATATTTTATTGTTACAGAAGCTTCTCCTACATTCATATAAACGATTTTTCCTGGATATATTAGTATTTTTTTTCTCGCCTATGATATTGAATCAGACACTAAAGTTCTTTTTCTCTAATAAGTAAATTGCTGACACTCCACATCATACATGTGTTATCCATTACTGTACTTGGAAACCACATTAAATGAAGAATGAACTGCAGATCAGAAAATTGTTGCGAAGAAAATAATACTAAGTTCCATGCCAACTAGGTAGAACAAAATTAATTGTTGTTTTGTTTCTTTATTTCTTTTGTTTGAATGCTTTTCCTTCTCTTTTTATCTCATTGTTCATTCTAGGCATGTACTTCCCTTATATCCTTACATTTTTCCTTTTTTTCTAAGTAATCTTCCTCAATTCTCATTTATAATTTCAGAATTTTTTCTTTTTTACTGCTAATCTTTTCAAACAAATAAAATCAGCATCAATTATATGTGCACCAACAAATGAGCTTGAATTAAWATGTTTGATATCTCTGTTTTGCCATAAGGAGTTTTAATCCATATGCATTTTTCTCTTTTCATATTCCCAGGAAGGCAAGAGAACTAGTAAACTCAGATGTTTCAATATTAAACCAGACATGGTAAAAATTAGGATATCAGATCAGTCATTTCATAACATATGTCTTCATATATGTTTCAAAAATGTGTATGTGCTGAGCTCTAGGAAGGTCTGTGGCTCTACCTMATTTAGAGACTTTTTGAGGCATTTAACGTAGTTTTAAGTTTTAYCATCACTCCCAACAGAGTAGATTTATAGAGGCTGTCATGTGGGGCTTGATTTATGAGCTCAGAGTACAGCATAAGCACGTATTTGGAAAGCTGGGTATTGTTATCTAAAATTATAATCCTAATAATGACAGTGCATAAATTATCCAGCAGTTTACATATTTACAGTAAAGTCCATTGCAGTCCTAATTATTGATTATTAGAATATTAACATGACTGYGACTGGATCATGCCCTGTTTTTTGGCATTTCACTACCAAACTTGTCTGCGGRGTCTAATCCAGAAGAAAACTTGAAGAGCACCTGCATTCACCAAAGAAGTTCTGTTTGAAAATACACTGGTYTCCTCTCTTTTATGCTTACTCCCTTTATGCAAAATTAAAATATTTCCTTGAGATAGAGATTATGTGATTCAAAGTTCTTGCTGCTTAACTAGATCTGCTGTATGTGTCCTTCCTTTTTGATGTTGCTGAGTCTTGATTCTGGATTAAGTATTTAATTTGCTTATATTTTTAGTGAATAAACTTCAGCTATCCTCAGCTTTACCATATTGTAACCCATTCCTTTGATTTTTTTAGTCTATCCAAGTGGTAAAACATTTATTTTTCCCCTTTCTTTATTTTGGAGAACTCTACAGAAGTTATAAATGTAGATTATACACTACTCTTGATCTGGATTTTTGGTTTTGTATTACATTTACAAGTAAGGTTTCTATTATATATATATATATATATATATATATAAAATGGGGAAAACAGTTAATCCTGATGCCTAATAAAATTACTTGTTTTCTATTTGTTGTTTTTTTTTTTAATATTTTCTAAACAAAGGAATTATACTTTCCCCTAGTGTTCCTTTTCATCTTCTTTGAAAAGTCCACTGGCTACCTTATGTAGATGATAAAATGATGAGCTAAATTGTGTATAATTTTAAAATTAAATTTTTCTGTATTTCTGAACATAAAGAAAAGCATAAACCATGAGGAAATATTTCTAACTTAACTGRGAGAAAGAGAGGGAGTCTATTTATGAAAACCATTCAGTCTTACAGATGTACAGCAGACACAAATGGAGGTTTTAAGATGCTTTGACCCCTATTTGTTTCTCAATCTCAGCCCATACCTGTCTCACTTCTGGATAATTTCTCTGCTTTTTTTTTACTGTACTTTAATTTTAACAACCAGAATCAGACATTTCAGGCAGTTTCTCCTACTCCCTGCCTAGCATGTCAGATTATGTCACAGTGTATGAAAAAGATCTCCAAGTAAAATTCATGGTGTTCATCAGTCTGCCTCTTTGAAGTCTGCTTTTATTACATTTGGTGCCTTGCCCATTTAGAAAACCAAGACAGAAAATTTTCTCCATACTGTTTTATATGACCTTGAAAATGTCTTMTACTCAGTTCCACTCTTTCTATTGACCTGCATTTGGCAATCATAACAGRACCTCACTATTACATACCTTGGCCTGCTGCCAGAACTGAAGGGAAGAGGGTACAATGCCTGTCAATTATGATTTCCTCTGCATTTTGTTGATGAAACAACTCTCCAAACACTTTCTGAATCCATCCACTGAGATTATCTTTTTTGAATTCTCTTTATTCTTTTAATTCATACCTCCCCTTTGTGTAAGTTTTCAATGCTGGCAGCTGGACTGGCTTTTTCTACAGTGCTATTCTGTTTTATAGAGTATTCCAGAGTCAGAAATCTTTTAACTTTCCCCACTGGCAAAGATGTATGAAAAATGTTTCTTCTGCATTTTTTTTTGTCAATAATTTAGACATAAATTAYCTATCCCACCAACACCCTGATCTTTTAACTTGACAATTATCCTTGACATMTTATTTTATAAGAAATTTAAGTTTTTCCTTTTTTTTTTCCATTGTTGTAAGATTTAGGGAACAAGTTCTTTTCCCTGTTCACAGTAGTTTTGATTCTGTTACAAGTGTTAGTTTGTCGATCTAAAAAAGGTAAATGCTTCCTGRCTTAGAATATATAAATGAAGCTCAGAAATATAATACACTTTTGAGCATGTTTGAGTAGTTACATAAACAGACAACACATTTCCAAATCCTGAAGAGGGTCAAGTTAAAAAAACCCTAATAATTACAACAGAGAAAATAGAAGCCAGTAGACTTTAGYCTGTAGGGATTGGTACACTAGCTGCTTTAAAATCATTCTTGAAAAACAGGTATGATAAGAAAAATAGGGGATTTGTGTTTATTTCTTCAAAACTTCAAGTWTCCTGGTGAGGGWGCTGGGGTTGYTTAGCCTGGAGAAAAGGAGACTCAGGGGAGACCTTATCACTCTCTACAACTACATGGAAGSAGGTTGTATCCAGGTGGAAGTCAGTCCCTTCTCTCAGGCAAGTAGCTACAGARCAAGAGGACACAGTCTTAATCTGCATCTGGGCAGGTTCAGGTTAGACATCAAGGAGAATTTTGTCAAGGAAAGGATGTTAAGATTGGAACGGGCTGCCT
>CADDXX010000112.1:1974731-1992962 GCA_902810485.1 Alauda arvensis
CTCAAATTACCTTAATTTTCTCCTCAAACTACCTTAAATTTCTCCACTACGCATCTGATTCAKGACTTTCTAGTTAAGAAAAAAAGAGCAAGTGAGCAGAACAGTTTGCAGTGATGTAGCGTGCAATACAGCATTACCTTTGCTAATGCTGGATGTCTGTAAGGCCTCAGGGCTGGGGCTTATCAGGCCTGCTTTGCCTGAACTTTTGTTGACCTGCCTTCAAATTTGTTTTGCTTGATTTAACAGGTACAGAAATTTCCTTATTTGATCAGGTGACTACAGATGATTTGCTCTAAATTTAGAACAGCTCAACCCTAGTTGCAGTATCTATTCTGAAAAATATACAAAGCTCTAATAAAATGCTATTAAATGGAGAAATATGTGGTAGGACAGCAGTGACCTGGAGAAGTAAGTACATAGGACATGGTGCAGAGGAGTTCAGACACAGGGGTACTGAGTGATAGGGAATAGACAGGGCACTGGACACAATGCAACTATGGAAGAACAATTGAACAATTCACCCATGGTCAGTTAAAAAATTGTCATGGAGCTGGACAATATTGGTTTTAGGGGTAATAAGGAAAAAAACCCCATGTCCAGAGTATGTAGATATAAAGTGAATTTGGATGTAACATGAMGTTTTAGACCAATGAAGAAAGAAAAAGGCTGTTAAAGTGTGTTATTAAATGCATCAACTTTACCCCAACAGGTCATTTAGACAGAGGTAGGGAGACCCATCACCATGAACATCACAGTCCTTCATGTAAAGAACTCCAGAAGTCCAAAAGTCACAGCCAGGCTCCTCACCTGCAACAGATCCATACAGAGTAGAATGAAAACATCAAGGTCAGGGCCCAGAGGGGCATTTGAAAGGTGGCCATAATACTTAGAATAGGACCTGAATCTGAAAAGTGTGTACACAGTGATTTTGTCTGCATTCCTTTTTCTGGGAACAACTAGATCTGGACTAATGACGATTCGTTATTTCATTTATACCACAATTGAAATCTTTKCTTTACTTAGATATAAGAAGCTCCTTTTGGCTTTCAGCAAGATAAAGTATTTATATTGACTTCACCATTGCTATCAAGTAACTCTAGCAGTAAAATGTGCATCTTACTGTCACCAATTTTAAAGAATTAGATATTGTTATTTTACGTGGCTTGGGAGAAAAAAAATAATATAAGCCTGTAACAATAGTTTAATTGATAACCATCTTCAATAAAAGTTCAGCAAGTTTAATTCAAAGAYCTACATAGGCATTATTTGAAATGAGATAGTAGAAGGAAGTGGTGGAAGGARGGATTAGTTTTAAAGTTATAGATAATGTTATGGGATAGATGTTACACAGATAGATGCTCTCTGGCAAAAAAGKGACCAGTAAACATGTTGTGAAACTTTGTGATAAGTAATTCCTCTGCGACCAAGAGGAAGTTTTGCATTTGTGACAGATTAGTTGAGGCAGAAAGGATACTATCCCTTCCCARATGAATGTTCATTTTGTTGAGGAGTCTAGCTTATTGTTCTGACAATTTAGAAGTCCAAAATAGTGTAGTCAAATTCATAAACTTCCATTGTACATCAGTTTGGAATTGGGAATGGTTTAAAGAAAAGCAGGCAGAAAACATCAGCTATGAATCCCTATTACTGAGGGAGCACTGAACTTTTCTACCAGTGCTGTGCTAACCAAAATCTCTCTCAGGGCTTTGCTTGACCATCATGGAGAAAAGGATACAGGGTGCCAGGAACAGCCTGGAATCAATTTGGGAGAGAGATTTATTGGGCAGCAAGGGTAAGAGTAGTGATAAATTTTGTCTGATGTGTTGCTCAGTGTTTCCAAGAGGGTTAATAAAATAGCAGGTTACTTAAATGATTTGTGCACCATGTCTTTCCTAATGCAGGCCTAGGACAGCACACTTCACTTCTCAAAGCCCATCCACWGACAGACTGTGCAGGRCACTTGAGAGCAGTGAAGAAGCAGCCTGTGCTGTTCTACTGCTTTCAGAATTACACACTTAACTACTGGTGTAGAGTTTGGAGCACTGAGAATGATTTATTTTGGATAATGAAAGAAAGATCTTAGTCCCTGCTTTGCAAAATCATCTTTTATGGTCAAGCCTTTGAAAATAAGACCAAAAGTGACCAAAGTTGTACATATCCATTATCTAAACAAAAGAGATACACAACTAAAATGTGTATTAGGATTTTTTAAAAAATTGGTTAATGACAGTAATTTTGAGTGGATATACAAAGCTAGCTAGTTTTTTTCCTGTAAGTACTCTTACGTTTGCAGCTCTGATGGTCTTTTTCCTGAAGAAAAGCCAAATGAAGACCAACAAACTGCCTACCACATTTTTAGGGTGTGTGTGTGTGTGGGTGTCCCTGCAGTTTTCCTTTCATTGCCCTTTTTATCTGTCATTTTCTTTGACTGAAGAGGAATGGGCAGCCTTTCATTTTGTTTGCCCTTTTTAGTGACTGCTTGCATTTGTGTGGCTAGTTTTGTCATTAGGAGGATACCATGCTGAAACACTTTCTGGTTGCTTGAAGCTGAGGTAGCTGCAGAATTCAGTAATGCTTCCTAATTATATTTCACTTTAGGMACACCTAGGAGGCCAACATTGTGTGAAACAGCTTTTAGTAACCTATGTAGTGGACACCTAGRAGGGTGTATTTACTATAAACTTTGAGTTAATTAGGGAATTTGGCTGTGTGTATTATCTATTTCTCTACCTAAATTATGGAGATTCAGTTGTGCTAAAAGATGTGTCTGTCTCTTAAAGGACCCTCCAGCAGAGAAATTTAGCTCCTGCCTACCAGAGTCCATACTTTTTTTTTTTTTTCGTTGTTCTGTTTTTGGAAGGAAGGAAGGAAGGAACCAAACCAACCAAAACCCAGCAAAACAAACAAACAAAAACCCCCAAAGCAACCCCCATAATTCTATATAAATATTGGATATCAACCTCTATATTAATGGTGGTAACTGGGGATTGTACCAAAAATATATAAAACAGTAAATACAGTCAAAATCGTAATGTCTCTGGTTTTCTTGTCTCCACACAGATGCAATCAATCTTCATGTCCAGGTTGAATAGAAGGCTTAAGTGCCACAATGGAGATTTTGATTGGATTTTAGGAAAGTTGGAACAGATTGCCCAAAGAATATTATGAGTCTCCAAGACTCATAGGATTTTGAGCGTGGCCTGAAAATACGCTTGGCAGCCATGAGCTAGGTAAGTCTGATCATGCATGCCCTACAGTTCTTTTCCAGCTGGRCTGCACAACACTGTTCCATTTACCTTTGATCTGCTGAATGCTGGTCTGGCAATGCTGGTTTTGTGGGACGGCTCCAGCTTAGTCCATGAGAAATGTTATGTGTCTTTGTTTGTTTGCTATTTAATTTCAGCCTTTTTTTTGGAATAAGCCCAGATTTTAGAAAGCTTCCCACRAAGTTCAAAACCTATTATTGAGTCACATTTAGTACAGAGCTTATGTCTGACACCTTCCAGGGTAATGGCATTCCACAGTCTCATTACTTTTATGTTTCAGAAATACTTCAGAGATCTTCCCAAAACCACAATTGCCTTGACACTATTTTCTCAGCAGCTACACAGAAAATAGAGCTCTTGTTACTATTTAAGAACTCCAGAGACAGTGTGACAGGAAATCAAGAAGTTTATGATTAACAAAAGGTCATCTTAGACACAGAAAGGACAAAAAAACCAAATCAACAGCAAAAGAAATATTTAGGTATTAGAGAGGCAGCTTACAAAGTTACATTTTAAAAAAGGAAAAGCAGCAGAAAAATACACAATAATGTCACTGCAAGTATAAGTTTGTCCTGTTTTYTTTTCTGTGAGTTAATTATGGCCTGAGTACTAGAAGCCCATGCTACAATCTTAGTTCTTGTAGTGATGTTTATGTTACTGAACACATGAATATTTTTCCAAGAAAGTAGCATCTTTAATTATTTTTAAGGGCTTTAATTCTTGACTTTTTTTCAGAAAAAAAAAATTCCCAAAATTTAGCTTTAAAGGTATTATAGAATTGATCAAAATRAACATCAATTAGTTACATCAAAGGCTTCATTTTCTTCTCTTAGACAAAATAAATTGAAAGAAGGTGATATAGATTTTATAGATAATTCTCAGTCTTCACAAATGAGATGAAAAAGAATTCAGAAAATAAATCTTGATGTTTGGTTGTAGATATGTTACTGATGCAGCTCTTTTCACAGAGGTAAAATTTGTAAACTGCTTACATTCTGTTTCTGTATATACAGATACATGCAGACACAGAGATGTCGTGCTTTTCTAAGAAAACAGTAATCTAGCATCTTTCAAAGGCTGGTGATGAATGCTAATATGCCTAATGACAGCAATGTGCACCCTGAATCAGGATGGCAATTGTGTACTTAGTTTTTAAATTCATCTTGTTGCATCTTATATAMCTGTCCTTATCTTGGAGGCACTAATGCAAACGTGTAAATAAATGTAAATTATGGCTAAATACAGCCTTCCATTRTAACACAGAATGTTATTTCCTAATTGAAGTTGTATATCTCTACTCAATRTAGTATATTTATATATATACTAGCATGTGGAGAGAATATTAGTCTCAGAATATAATTGAAAGCCCGTATCAAWGAATCCAGTGGCAAAAATGTTTCCTCTGCTCTTTAGTTTTGGCCTCTGAAGGTGCCAAAAGACAGATACAATTCTGATCCTGCACATAATGATTTGAAAGGARTAGAGGGAAAACTGTTTTCCACCTTTATGGGATTTACACCTTTATACTTCYTCAGTCATAGTAAGCAGGGTATTCAGAAAATAACAAGGAAAACTGCTTCTCTWAAAGCAATATTGTCTTATAGGGCATGATGATATGAAGACTTATTCATACAAACACTTATGAGGTGTGTACTGCATACCTTTTTTTGTACTGTTGTACAGAAAGACATGGAGGCTTTATCCCCTTAGAGTGACCCATTCTAAAACAGGTGGACAAATCAAACCAACCCCAGAAGCGGGCCCAGAGGGAGMCCAGAAAAATAACACCTATCAGTTTCACTTTAAGATGATCTATGTCACAGAGTTTGGAGTCACCCAGGTGTGTCCAGTGAGAGTCCAAGGTCTCATAAAAGGCTTGTGCAGATAAATTGGCTTGTTTGAGAAAATAAAAGTATGTACAACACAGGAAAGTCTCAGAAAGAGAGGCTTCATTTTGGATAAAAATTGTCTTTTTTTTTTTTTTTTTTTTACAAAAGGACATAATAAAGCATAAAACACAAGACCATCGCCGTTTCAAGCAGCCAATGCATGCTGGTAATTTCTATATTTCACCTGGGGCAACCAAAGGATGATGATGCTTTCTATTCTTTCAGACTAATTTTTTTAAGTGTTATCCTGTTCTTGGAGCTAGAACAGCCAACAGTAGGTAGTGATACTTACTTTCTCAGGATGATTTACCCCTTATTAAATTTTTTTAAATTACTTTAATGACAGCTATTTGTTGTCATTACAGTTTCTTGCTTTTTCAATTAGGTTGTGTCAGTCTCTAGGCACTTAGATGTACTTCAAAGATGTCAGCTTTTTCTTWTTTTTTCCAATCCTGCTTCTGTTTTCCAGCTTCAGTTCCCATGCTCATAGTTCCCAGGCTGGTAGGCAATTTCTCCATCAGTATTTAGGAAGGAATTTTCTTCTAGTCGGTAATCTTCCCCTTCTAACAAGGTTACCCTTCTGGCTGCTCATATCATAGGGAGAGAGGGAAAGGAGGTGTARTTCCAAGATCCATATTATTTATCTTATTTGTATTCTGGAACGATCTTAATCCTTTTCAGAAGTGTCTCAATCTAGACAGCATTTATGACTCATGACACTGGGAAAAGTGCATAAAAAACATTTGACAAAATGAACAAGGAGGACTCTGGATTTTATGTATCATTGTTTCRTCATGTTTGATTGTCTTTACTAGAAGAGAAGGACTTAAAATTTCAGCCTAACTGGAATTCATTATTCAGTAGTCACCTTTATTAAAATGATATTGCAATGAGAAGACAAAAAAATTWTATTTTTGTTATCTCAGGCTTGCTCCTGATGCCAGAAAAATAACCATAAGGAAAGAGAAGGGTTGGATTGTACATAGCAAAATATAAGGCCTCGTGTATATAACTKTAGAGCAAAAAATGTAAATTGGAAGGAGGGTGCAGTAGCACACATGGTTTTGTGTTACTGAAGTCAGCCTGTATAGCTGCCAATAACTTCCCACCAGGGAAATATAATATAGTGAAAATATCCTATAGTTATAGGAAATAGGAAAAATATCATATAGCTAAGCACACCATTAGTACTTAGATTCTCAGTGATGTACATACCCTCAATATATGTCGATATTTCATTTTCTCCAAACTTAGAGTGAAAGGACTTTWTAGAATCCTTTTCAGATTTGCTTAAAAATGTGTCTGAAATCTGCAATGTCTTCCTCAAATGGAAATGCCAGGCTGTTAAATTAGGCAAGTAAGGTTAAAAGACCCTATACTGCTACTGCTTGTCTTCCAAAAAAAGAAGACAATGGAAAGGAATAGTTTTTGATTAGCAGTTTAGATTTGATCTTTCAGAGAAAAAAAWAYWYTWWAAAAAAAAAATGTTATCAGAAAGTCTTAGGACCAGTACCTGTAGTACTATTTCTTTAAAAGACTAAATTATAATGAAAAGAAATCCAATTGTCACTGGTATGTGGAAGAAGTRAGGCCTTTTACTCTCTGGAGTATGGTAGACATTACTTATGGTACTACATATGATGTCTGCTGCTTTGGATTGAGTTGTTTTACATGYTTGGGTTTTGGGGGAGGATTTTTTRGGKTTTTTTGTTTGTTCCTTTATTCTATTGTTGCCTGTGAGAAATTGTCTTAAACTGCGTAACAGCTTGCTAATTTGCAGTTCCTGTTGAGTTGGGTGGGAGACTTGATCTGCTGGGGGGGGTTGGAAGATTCTGCAGAGGGATATGGACAGACTGGATTGATAAACCAAGGTCAATTGTGAGAGGTTCAACAGTACCAAGTGCCAGGTTCTGCCCTTGGATCACAACCTCAGGCAGTGCCACAGGCTGGAAGACGGGACATGAATATGAGCCAGAAGGGTATCTAGGTGGCCAAGAAGGCCAATGGACTGTACCAACAATAGCATGGGCAGGACCAGAGAAGTGATTGTCCCCCTGTACTTGGCATTGGCCACGCCTCAAGTGCTGTGCTCTGGTTTGGGCCCCTCACCACAGGAAAAAAAGACACTGGGGTGCTGGAGTGTGTCCAGAGAAGGGCGATGGAGCTGGTGAAAGGTCTAGAKTACAACTAATACCTGTCTGAGGGAGCTGGAATTATTTAGGCTGGAGAAAAGAAAGCTCGGGGGGAACTTTATTCCTCTCTATCACTACCTGAAATGAAATTGTAGCCAGGTGGGTGTTGGTCCCTTTTCCAAGTAACAAATGACAAGCCAAGAGGCAATGGCCTCAAGTTATTCCAGGAGAAGTTTAGATGGAATGTCAGGAATAATTTATTTTCTGCAAGGGTTTTCTTTTGGAATGGGCTAACCAGGGAAGTTGTTGAGTCACCATCCCTGGAGATATTTAAAAAATGKGTGGAGGTGGCACTTTGGGACATYGCAGTGTTAGGTTAATAGTTGGAYTCAATGATCTTAAAGATCTTTTCCAAYCTGAGGGATTCTATGATTCTTTCAGGTAATTAAAAAAATGAATATATTTGACAAATTCCCAAATTTTCTGACAAACTTTGCATATACCTGAACTACTAAAAAGAACCCACAGTAGACATAGGCTGCATGTTATTCTCTGCATATGCGTCACCTCTCAGGCATCAGTCTTTGAAGATCCACTACAAGTTTATTTGCATCACTGAATTTGTGAGGATTAGAGGATATATTGTTGGCATCAGCGTAACTTATACCAATGTTCTCTGAAAGTTAATTATTTGTGGAAATAAGAAAGATATAATAATTTATTCAGGGCCTGGTTCCACCACTTTTCTGCCTTCAGAGCTGAAGCCAGAGAGAAGCCTAAGTAAATCAGTTAAGTCCCTCATAAATAACATAGTATTGATCTTGAATGAGAATGGAAAAATCAAGTTCCCTGCTGTCAAATTCCCTTATGACAATTCTGATTTTACCTTTACATTACTTGTTTAACAGTGGCATTTGCTATTGAGGGTTCTACAAATACATTCATACCACAGTCAGACGGGACTGCTTATGAATGCTGCAAATGAGAAATGCTAAAGCTAATTCTCTTCCTTCTTATTAAAAAGGGCAATTTCAACTCTRTAAAGGAAGATATTTTGTACTATGTTGTTTTCAGTTCCTTTGAAATTCTTGCATCGTATTCTGAGTCAGAATACAAAAGGATCATGTCAGACAAAGAAAGGAAAACGCRACAATTGCTGACTGTGTTTTATTAATATAGCATAAATGACAAGGACACAAACAGTTCTCAATTGCAGAAGATGAACAGCAAAAAACCTGCAAGAAGAAATTGCTGTAAGCCTCGTGGTTTGTTTCTAGTTCTCTTTTTCCAAAGCAATGTATTTAATATTTCACTCTCTTCTGGTTTCAACTGAAAGAATTAAGTTACTGTCCTAAAAGTATTGTTAAATCCTGCAATTCTAAACTATTATSAGGAAGCACTGGACGTAATGAGGGCCAATTGTGGCTCTAAACACATGTGCTGAAGCCTGCCAGCTGGAAGCTTGGGTTAGAATTTTAGRATGCATTAACTACATTTATAACACTGATTTAATATTTTGTAAAAGAGAATGTTTATAGAATAGGAAATAATAAATTAGGAAAAATATTTCTAATGTGAATTCAAAGATGTTTACATAATTTTGAACAGCATGTATATGCATATATATCTATTTTCACATACATACCTAGACAATGACAAAATTCCCACTTCCATGCTTCAACAGTAACTTCTGAATTTAACTGTTTATTTGCTGATGAAAATTTCCAGTAGACATCTTTGTTATATCATTGATACTATCCATATCTCTTAAGCCTCATCAGAATCTTCTGCTAATGATTAGCATAGTCTTAGTTTTCTCCAGTAAATCTTCCACTAAATCACTGTGAGAAACCAACTGAATGGTAAAGCTTCACCACCTCATGAAGTTCTAATTTTYTTCAGTTTCATTTAACTTTTAGTGAGGCAGATAGAGAGCAAACTATTTTATTTAATTTCCAGTCTTTTCACTTTGACATAACTCTAATTCATGCTTGTRTTTGAAGTAGCTTTTTCTTTACTAAAGAATCATTTTCCTATCAAAAGAACTTTCATGCTCAGAAATAAAAATYATGAGAGAAAGCCCTATTGCCTGTGATAAGTTTTACTTATAAGCTTTATCTCCAAATTTCTCAGATTTGTTCAACTGCTTTTAAAAAGATACATAATACTTAATTGGTGTGCTGGTATCATAAAATCAACAGATAAACTGTGGGTTGTAAACTTAAGCAAAAGATCTCTGTGAAATTAGAAATACTCATATTAGAACTTCAATAACAAAAGAAAGCAGAAAGATCCTTCCTTTCCTGGAAATTCTGTGTTTTAGGAACCTTGATGAATAAGACCTGCATTTAAGAAATTTTATTTCTATTYTCTCTCCAAATTTTTGTTAACATCTGTGATTGTAGAACTACCTRTAATCCTCAGGATGTAGGATTTAGATAGACAGTGAGTGCTAAGAATYTAAACTGAGTGTGATGAACTATTTTGTCTTAGGAGCAACATATTCCTGTCAAATGGCACATCTGCTTTTGATACAGCCAGACCCACTGTGATAGCAATCTAAACAGGTGAAAGTCCCATAGGTAGTACTAAAGGTAGAGCAGGCATAACTTGCTCAGTAAGTTAGAGTTCAAAATAAAAGTCCTGTCAGTCTCAYTTTGAGATTGGATAATCTATTTATTGAAATGAAGAAAGATTTTTTTTGGCTATGAAGATTACCAGATCTTGAAAAAAATATTATGAACTTCAAATTAAAATCTCAAAATCAAATGCCTATATTGTAGGCACTGACAAGTGAAAAATCATCCTATGTGTCCATCACAGTCCATGGAAAGTGGCAGACAATTCTGTGTCAAACATGACTTCTTTTAGCAAGTTAATTCTGCTATTTCAGAATTGATGTCAACTACCATTTGAGATCCCCTAGGAGAATTCTGACATCCACAGAGGGTTTACAGGTAAAGAAACCAAGACAAATTATTCACTTAATTGGCAGCTAAAGCTCAGGTGGGATATCATAGAGAACATTTAATGTCATTAGACACCTRTACAGAAGTAACTGAATTATCTTGAGGTGTCTAAATGAGGATGAGAATAACTAAATCTTACAGTAGCTTTTGTCAGGGATTGCAAAGAGAGTCTGTGGTGATTAACTCAAGTAAAGATATCTGCCGTGTAGGTGTCTACATCTGATTGGTAAATTACATTGTTTTACCCTGGAGGATGAAGATAGTGATTCCCAGGAAATTAATACATTAAAAAAAAAGTAACAGAGAGTTGGGGATGTATAAATMAAAGCAAGGAATAAGTCTGAGAGTAGAAGAATTACATTTAGCTGTCTAGCTTAGTAGGTGTGTAAACTCTGTATATAGTTGATGAACATCTACAAAACCCTATTAATAAGAATATTCTTTTGAGTCAAATGCACCCTACACATTTTTGTCTGATTACTTTGCTTGCAAAATGGTTTACTGGCTTTTGTTTACAGATTTGCTGGACACCTGGCAGGGGATGATAGGTGAATTTCATACCAGAATTGTAAATTGCATAGACAGATAGCATGATTCTGGGAAAATCAATGAGTCTGTGGGCACAGTAGCTACAGATTTTTCTTATTTTTGTTTTGCTTTATTTATTTTACTTGGTTTTATTTGTGTTGTGGTTTTTATTTTCACTATTTATTTTTTAAATGTAGTTGTGGTAAAAATGGCAGGTTTTTTGCTGCCTTGTACTTAAAATGCAGAGAGTAATCTGAAATATAAGATCTTTAAAACAGACCTTGAACACATTTTCTTTTAATGTCAATGGTTTTCTTGTTCTTGGAGAGTCTCTTGACAGCTGTCACTGGAGAGATGAAGAGTGTTGCTTATTTTTATTTGGTGATTATCTTAGCTGACATGTCTTGTCATCTCAGGCATGGCCAGGGGTCAAAGAAAATGGGCCAAAATGCTCTTTTTCTCATTAGGCAAATCCTTTTCTATGCTAGGTTTAGAGCTTCTTAAATCATTTTATTAGGGACTTTGGTGTAGAATGCCTCTATCAAGAAAAACACTTTACTGCAAGTGCTGGAGGGAAAATGAATTAAGATGTTACTTGAAAGTGTATTGAGCTCAATCTTACAATGACAAATTATGTCAACCCTGTATTTRCTATTATCATCTTGATTTCCTTGACTGTGTGAAACACATCAGGCAGACTTTAAAATGTAGTTAAAATACAAGAGTCAACTTTACCACATACATCTCCATGCACTTTGTCTGATGAAATGAGTGTCTCTGCTGCAGGACCTGAGGAGTTCTGCCAACAAATAAGAACACAAAGACAAATAGTACAATAAATAAAAAAGAAATGCATGTTTGTGACTTCAGGAGCTGTAGTTGTTATTATGAATTGAAGCAATCTTGTCTGATAGCACATATATCTGTTTAATGAAAGATAGTTTAAGCAACTATATAAAAATGCCAAAAGTCTTAAAATTGGGGGGGGACTCAACTGTCCAAAGCAGTGTTTGTTGGAWGAAAATGTTTATAAGGCTTATTCCAACCTGTTACAACAGGATTRATTTCTGTGAGTTTTTAAGTTAGTTGCTTCTTTCCACGATATCCACTTTCACTTTTTAATGAAAGAATTCACCATCAGATATYAAATAACTACAGTCAGAGCACAGATTATCATCCAAATATTACATTTGTTTTATTAAATTGAGAAGATTGTGATTTTGATGCTACATACTCACGAAACTATTCAGTGAGGGTGGGAATAATTTAACTTCTTTTCACTTGTCTAAATTTGAACTTGTTGCCCAAACCAACCATGCCAGATAAGGCAGGTCTAACTATGAGTTATAGAATCMTAGAATWAGTTGGAAAAGATCTTTGAAAYCATCKAGTCCAACCTATGGCCAAACACCACGTATCAATAGTTTGAACCCACTTGTAGTCTGTGAATATGCTAGAGGAAGACTCATCCATATCATCAAGGAAGATATTAAACAGGACTAGGCCCWACACTGATCCCTGGGGAACACCACWTGTGACTGGTGCACAMAGTTCACCTSCACTGGGTGGGCCCTGCCATCCAACCAGTTGTTARCCCAGTGAAGAGTACACATGTCCAAGCTGTGGACTGAGAGTTTTTAGAGGAGTGTTTTAGGGCTGAGTGTTATAGGAGATATTGTCAAAGGCTTTGCTGAAGTCACTGAGTTTGCACAAATTTAGTAATCTGCTTTAGGTGGTGATGACTTGCACTGTGAACTGAACTTTTTAAGCAATATTAACAGACTCTGTTCACTACAGGACAATTGTAGTGACTACTGAGGGATACTTCACACCATAATTCTTGTAGGTTCTATTCAGGGAGAATTTAATACATTTTTCTTATCTACCAGTTTCAACATCTTGATGATGTATAGCTTTTGGAAAATAATTTTTTTAGATTGCATGTAAGCTTAGCCTGAGTGTCTTCTGYTGTGTTGTTTGTGCTGTTATCAACCATATGTCACTAAATTATACATTTTTCCTTCCAGGGCAAACTGGTCATGATGTCAAAAAGCATTCAGATGCACTGATGAGAAATATTGTTATAAAAAAAGTTCAAAGAATACAGCCAGTTTCTAGAAAGCAATTATGTCMGAATTGCAAGATAACATTGATTTCTTACTCGTTTTCATACCAAAGTCAGGAAAGAGCAGTGCTAATCCATATTTTACATGATCTACAAGGAGACAGAAGAAGACACATTCATGCTTGTCCAATTTAAGCTTCTGGTTGGATGGATATGAGAGGTCTTTCCCTGTGCAGCTCTGCTCCCATTTTGAGTGTTATAAGCAGCATTTGACACGCGTGTAACTGTCTATGTCTGTTTAGACAGAAAAATCTTTTGTACTGGTGAAATCTTTAATGAGAAGATTGAATACCATGAGCTTACATGCCATCCTAACTACAGAATGATATAAACTGTTGTAAACTTGGAGGACAGTCTTGTCATAGACATTTGATTGAAAATAGAGTATGAAGTTCTTCAGAWCCTACCACCATTCATTAGATAAAGATTTAGAACTTCATAATAATTAAGAAAAAGGGAAAATACTTCATTTTACTTCTTCATTTAAATTTGCAAGACAAGTGCTTGGACTTGCTCTCATCTTTCATCAGCCTCAATCTCACAATGAATTATTTTAAATCCATTCCTGGATAAAAGCAGAGTCACTCTCTTGATTCATATATTCAAGATATCCAACTACCCCACTTCAGTAATACTAGGACACATTCTACCAAAAGAAATGAGAGATATCTTACCTCCAGTTTTCCAGAGAACTATCCATGTACCTATGCATCTGTAAATGCATTAGAATAGAATAAATAAAACATTTTTAAAATAAGAGCTAATGGAATAGATAATTAAATTTTAAATGATGATMTAAAATAAACTTTGGTGTGGCATCCCTTACCTTAAAAGGCTGTAGAACACATATCAACACATTAGTCAATTACTTCAAGAGAACAGAGAGGCAGAATTAGGGAGAGTGGGGGCACAAACAAGATACCCAAGGATGCATCCTGAGATGCCCACCAAGAAGTCCCTGGTGCTAAGAAAATCTTGTCCTGTGCAAAGAAGATCCAAGACCCATGATATGGTCAGACAGGCCCTGGCAAACAAAAATAATTGTTACTAAAAAAACTGATAATTAAGAAAATTAGACTAATTTTACATTGCTGAAAATATCTCATTAGCAAAGAGATGGGGAAAGCAAGAAACCTTAAATGCAAAGTGATTTTCTGAACCTGGTGAACCAGTGCCTGTTTCTCCCATTAGGTGGGAAATTACGTCTTGAAAGGGACTTCCCTGTTACTGCAGTCCTCTGCAGAGCACGAGACTTCTGAACACAATGTGGATGTTTCCCAGGGGAGTGTCTACATGCTGCAGTTCCAAACCTTAATGACTATTTTAAAAGCCCAGCTTTAGAGCCCATCCTCAAAAATAGTAGAGGTGGTGAAGGACGTTGTCCCATGGCTTCTACAGAGCACATGCATATACATGTGCATACAGGCGATGGCCTGTAGAGAGATGATATGTAGTAGAATACAAATCTCTTAGTTGAGGGCAGGAAGAACTGTATGAAGCTTATGAAACACCTGAATAGGGTGTAGAGCAAATTTGTAACCATTTACATCAGTTGTTTGAACCTTGTGATTATGCTCAGTTCCATCCTGCATCTGTCTGCGCGTGTGACTCTTTGTATGCTGCAAAGGTTTCAGATTGGGTCAGTACTGTCCTGCAAAAAAGAGCAAACTGTTTTGTTCAGACTTCCTAATTTGGTGCAAAATCCATTGGGGGTGGGATATGGAGACCCTGCAATCTATACCCAATCCAAAATCGTAGAGAAAACCCAATACTATTCAGTTGACTTAAATTATTTTGCTGTCACATAAATTGCTACAGGAATGGAGGTGAAAAATACAGCATTCTTAAGGAAAATACTGAACATTGCACTGTCTGTCTAAATTTGTGCCCCTTGCTCAAAATTTCTTTAAAAGGACAAGCTGTTTCGGAACTTGTTTTTTCTTTCAGTCCAATGGCCAAGAATATTTGACTAGTAAGGTTATCACCTTTGAGTTGTACTTAACACTGCCATTGTGTTTGGGGAACTGTTGCACATTAGCCACATCTGTCTCCTGCTGCGGATCCACATCTTACACGACTACCTAATTTCAAATGCTTTCTTACAGTAGTGTGTAAGATGTAAGCATCCTGAATTTCGAGGCTGCTGGGTTGACTCTTGGCATGAGTGCAGATCACCAATTTGTCATTTAGCAGCCTGGAAAGGGGATTAATGCCCCCAAAGCTTCCAACTTTTAATTTTAGGGCTTTTTTTTTATTATTTTCATCTGCTGAGTAATCATTTAGCTTTTAATGACAACACAACTCCATCATCTGTATTCAAGGAGCACTAAGCATATTTTCTCCCTTCCTTCTTCTTCTGCATGCCCATAGAATAAAAATGTTTTCAGAAACTCTAATCTGATGTTCCAAACAAGTTCACTTCTCCTTTAAAAGAAAACTGTGAATATATATATGTCTAGAGACATAGAACTACTTAATAGATTAGAGATGGCATGTGTTTCCAAACAGAGATCTAAAGTCTTGTAGAAAACATAAAGACATTAATAAATCATGCAGCCTGAAATCTAAGCTGTAAAGTGGCTATATTAGACCATAACATTATTTTGTCCTACTCATAAGTATTTTAAGTTTTCTAATGAGCAAATAACAGATATTTGCTGATGATGTAGGCATAGCCAGACTCTGGTAAGGACTTGGAGAAGCAGAAAGGACTCTAAAGGGCATGCCACCCCTGTGTGCTGATGGGACTACAGTGAATGTAGCCAGTGTGCTTGACTTGGCTGTCTTTATCTGGTCCTAGAGCTTGGTGGATATAAACAGCCCTGAACAGAGGGGAATGATGCACTAATCATAGTCCCACTGGCTGATCAAGGCACTGCTGACTAGTCACCTTGCTTGTCACTATGCTGGAAAAACCGGCACCATGAAGTCACATATCAGATGAAGTATGCCATAAAATATATTTTAAAAAGAGAGGTAGTGAGTCTAAGGAGAAATGTGGGCTTTTCTTGAAAACTTTTCAAGAGAAAAGGGACAGAATACTGAAAAATGTTGCAATTTTATTTCTAGAGCACTGTTTTTTCTAAGTGTTTTTTATCAGTAATCAAAAGAATTTGAAAATAAGTGTTTCAGTGATCTGATCTGTTTAAGATCACTGCATGGCTTTAGTGTACTCCACTTCCAGAAGGTGTTATTCAGTAACAGGCTCAGGTGACTAATGTGGAAGAGATTCTGAGAACAATCTTATTAGTACTACTGGGAATAAAATCTAATTTTAACATTTACTCTTATTGACAGAAAACTAAAGAGCATGCAGAAAATTTTCTATGGAGAAAAGTCAATTGGATTCAACAGTAAAAGCTGCAAAAAGAATTAATATTCATAATTTCAGGTGATTTTTAAATATTTCTAAAGTTAAATTAAAGCAAAAACAGCCTAAGTGAGTCAGTGCCCCTAACTTTAGATGTCTTTCTTATGTAAAAAAAGATTAGATATCTGCAGCAAGTACTTCATTCTGTCCATAACCAAAAAAGACAATCTGATGGAGGAAAGTGGTCTCAGTCTAAGTCAGACGTAGCCCTTGAATGATACWTGTTGTCCCTCATACACTGAACAAGAATTACTTGTTACACTAATAAGTAAATCAGAACCATTAATTACTTTCCAATAAACCAAGACAAACAAGCAATTTTTTATTTTTTTTTACTTTTCCATGGAGGAAGTTGTCTTCATCATTTCTCTATCATTTAACCTCCTTTTTGATCAGGTGGTCTTTTGCTCCCAGTTATGACTTTTTGTCGTGTAGGGTTGGGGTTTTTTCCCAGCTCGGACATCTGAAACAATATAGAATTTTAGGGCAATTTACTCATATGTTAACTTTATTCCCTGACATTCTGAAAATTGAATAATCTTAGGACCATGCCTGAGTCTTGTTTAGAGAAGGCTGGTTGGAGCTATTCAAAACAGTCAAACTTGAGCTAAGAGCTAAGATTATCTTTTTGTTCTTCTTTCATTGAGAGTACAGCTAATAGTATGCACTTCCTTGTTATAGTATTTTCCTCCACAAAAATAAATACACRGATAGAAATTAAGCATTTAAATTATCTGGAGTGCATCCCGCCTTGAAAATTTAGAAAAGAAATCTCCTGTTATCCTTTGTCTTATACAGTTTCTTAATTGATTCTTGTTCTTAAAGACAACAATTTGCTGATGATTTCAAGTATTTGGGACTGTATATTTAAAACAGAGTTGTGCTCCATATTTAAATTCCATTTTGCTGTCCTTTGCTTTCGGTAAACTGCAGAATTTAATTTAGTGGCATAATAATCTAACAAACTGTTTGGGGAATGAACTGCCTTAAGAGAGATGTATAATGTTGAGGTCAATGTTCCTTAGATGGAATACTGAACAGATGCCTAATCAAAAAAGAAATAATTAAAGAAGTGCGTCCCACAGATCCTATGTGGTGGGATTGATTTAGACCTTGTGGATCTACCCAAACACTCATACACACACATCAAACTTAAATGTGCATGAGTAGTTCTTCTGCAGTGTATTTTATCAACACAGATTGCTTAACCCGTAGCAAACATTTGTGATGGTGGAGGAGAAGAGGAAATGTAGGAAGTATGCCATGTCCATTCTGTGTTCATTTACTTTGAAGATTTCCACCAGAGAAAAGCCCAGTATTCAAGAGTCTCAGCACTTTCCAGACTAGCCCAAGAGTAACCAATTCACTTACAAGGCTATTGAAACAATTTTTTCATGGCCTAGTAAACCATATTGAAATTTCTGTCCTTTGTATTCAGTGATCATGACAAGTCTATATAGTTGCTCTAACTGAAGGCTTAAAAAAAGTAAATTAATTTTGCTTTGCATTGCTCATGGACACTAAAAAACCCTAAATGCCACATAAAATGYCTCTTCATAGTTCAAATTTCTTCCACATTACATGTTTTAAAAATCTTGGGGTTTGTGCTGTCCTATGAAGGCAGGGAATGGGATGAATGTACTGTCAATTTAGAGGTCACTCCATAACTGTGAAGAAAAATTTGAACTTACCACTCAGATATTGTTGGAGTTCTTGGCAAAATAATGCTATGAGGAAAAACCCTACTTTCAAAGCAATTTAAAACAAAGTGTTTGTTCATGCTCCGATGGCACAAGAAATCTATTTAAATGTAAATAATGAAATGCTAGAAGGCATGGCTATTGGCATTAAACCCATGACTAATAAAAGCAATAAAATTTTGAATGCCTACATTAAGAGATAAACTATGTTATACCTTCATCTTATTTATTTGCTTATATTTTATGTTATAT
>CADDXX010000112.1:1993355-2016406 GCA_902810485.1 Alauda arvensis
CTTGTCTAGGACTGTCAGGAAGAATATTAGTGTCAGTTTATTAAATGTTTCTTTTAGGCCTGTCTCTGCCATCTTCTCTCTATTCAGCCATTTCTGTTCATACACAGTAATCTTCCTGAATTGGAGATAGGCCAGAAAAGACATTATTAATCACTGGGTTTTAATGTACCAATGGAACTGCAGTGCAAGGACAGATTGTTATTTCATATTTAATCAGTGAAGTGACCGAGACTTTTTATTCCRTATTGTCAATATGGAGGAGCAAGCCTGAAAATAAGGGAAATAGTTTGTGAGGAAAGAATACATAKTAGTGTAGGAGAGACTGTAAATTAGGAGATAGGCATGGGGAAAACAATGATTAAAAAACCTGATAGGAAGCTAGAAAAGTAAAGTTAGAAACAGGAGATGAAAGGCTGACATATTTGATTTACATAATGCGAAAGATAGGACCCTGATGGAAGTGWTGCAAGATATTCAAGAGATACAGGAAAGGTTAACGAGGAGAAATTATTATCTTAATTAAGGAGGATTTTAAATGAAGATTTCAAGAAACCAAAGAATTCATCTCAGCAAATGTGGTCTAAAAGACTGTCTTATTACTAAATAAGATGGCCACACACTGTCTTGTTTGAGATCAAATGCTACCAACTGTTTCTCATGTACAGTGTTTAGGTCAAGTGCATTTTATATCATATTTTTCTCAAGGATTTTAGGACAGCTTCAAAATGGAACCACTTAACCAACATGGGCAATTAAGTCTGCATTGTTTAGCCTCAATTATTACTTAACATAATAGACTTCCCCAAAATATGTAGGAGGAATGCAAAACATACTAGAGGAAAAAWACACAAAACCAAAAAGCCCAAATCTTCCGTCCCATCAAACAATTAAGAAAAACAAAACAAAACCAAAAACAAAACAAAAAAAAACCACCCACACCACTCAAACAAACAAAAAAACCACCGGCAAAATCAAAGGGAAAAGAAAATAGAAACTGTAAAATGAAAATAAAATGTACAATAATAGAGTTCAATGGAAGCAGATGAAGTCTTTCAAAAATAATTTACAAGTACACTGGGAAATGTGCTGCCATATGGTGAAACAGTTTGCATGCTAGCCTCTGTTCTGACATTTKAATGTAAATTGGTAAAGGATAAAGCATATTTTCAGCCAGTTCAGATTATGGGACTGGTATCTCTCCACGATATCTGACTATCAGTTGACACAACCTTATTCTGYTGTCTGCCACCTCTTATCATGCAGGCAGCTGAGGAAGAATGGGATGTTCTATATTTTTCTGCATGCATGGCTCCCTTTGATGCAYTTTCTTCTGGAGGTGCCCTCAACTCATGTAGTTCAATTGCATTCTGTAATCTCTAATGGTTAATTGACTTCTTAAAAAGGCATCTGAACATCAGCCCTTCTACAAATTAAGACCAGTGATACCCTGAAAAGCTATCTGACCCTGCARTGTGCTAGCAAGGATGGGGCAGAAACAAAAGGGCAAGATGCACTGACATTAATAAAATAAAACTCTTCTCACCAAAAGAAGCAAACAAACAAARAAATCATGGTTTCTTTCTGAAGAATCCAAATAATTCTTTTACTTGAATTATTTGGAAGCATAGAAATTACTCAGTGCAYCTTATTTTTATATTGACCAAAACCTCTCCCTGGCCATTTGTTAGGCTTTAAACACCTTRCTCAAGTTCTGGAAGAATCTGATAGATACAGAACTCTTTACCTTCAGGTAAGATTGYTTCAAAGAACCATCCTGATACTGAACAACTCTTCACCTTATGAGACTGCAGAGTAAGAAGAGAACACGAGAGGTGCATAAGAAGCAGCTACAGTCCAGCTGATTGCTGTCATTATTTTAGGTTTCACACTGCTGCTTCTCCTGAAGGCAACGCTGCAATATTCTCTTTCTTTGCTGCTGAAGTTAGATACCCAAAAGAAGCAGATGGGTCAAAATTGTTCCATCTGCTTTTTTTCTGACATAAACTGGAAAAGGTGTTTGGATTAAGTAGAAGACTCATTAAGTCAAGAATTAGGGAAAACTAGAAAAAAATGCATTTTKCTTTTTGTATCTTGTCTCTCTGAGAGGTTGTGTACCTCTAAAAGTACTAATTGTATGAGAAGTTTTAAAGTGGTAAACAAAATTTTCAGTTTATTGAACCCACTAGGTATAGTATTGGTTGTTACTTAACAGTTTTTATGTTTTCAAGTTGCAGCATTGATATAATTTACTCCTACAAAAACCCACACAAATACTATGGCTCAAAAATTTCTATGAGGAAATGTCACACTAGTAAACAAAAAGATGGCACAACATGCTTGAGTTTTCCAAACGCAAGAAAAGAGAGAGATTTATTTTTCGATTTTAATTTATATATAATTCTAACCATGGCSAGAGATTGGAGAATGAAATCTCCGCCTCTCCAATCACACTGGTCAATCCAAGAGTCTGTAAGCATGAAAGTCGGTTACAATAACATTTTCACTGTTTACATGAAACTGTGAGAAAACTCCACTACAAAAATAAAAACAWCAGAAGAMTATAAAAATTCAGCATGACAAGRAAAAATGTATATTTACTATAAAATTAAGAAATGCATTAAGTAAGTTCTATTTTTCTTTCTTGTATGAARGAACTGGATATGGCAAAAATATTTGATAATTTTACACAGATAGTTAAAATTAAGCACCACATCTTGTTATGGTTTTTACTTGTTTGTACTTTCCAAGCAACAGATTCCTATGTGATGAATCCTCAGCGAGGTCTCAGTAAAGGGCTTAGACTTTAGTTCAAGTGTTTATGCAAAARCATTATGCCAAACATGGCCCTGAGATCTACTCTTAAATATAGAGGAGGGAAGTAAATAACTAAATAGGTATTTACAAAAAAACCTGTCAGGTTGTACAGAAATTATTCTCAGTGCAAGTATGTTGGAAGTTCTACTTCTCTCCGCTAGGACTGCTGGCTCAGACTGGTCAAAGTGATATTCCATACCATTTTGTGTCATGCCCAATACATGAACTACAGGGAAAGCTGCCTGGAGTCTCGTGCTCAGGAACTGTCCGGGCAGGAGGTAAGCTATTACACTGTACACCACTTGTTTTGTGTATTACATCCAACCCTTACCCTGTGCTATTTACATCATGCCTGGGTCCCATACTTTTCAATATATCCCAATTAATCACCASGATTTTTCCCTTAGCCTATGGGCTATCCCTTTAAAATTTCTGTTGACTTCATTTTGTCAATGACTTTGGTCTCATTTGTAAAAGTAGTCGTTCAGGGAAAGAGAGATAGTGTGTAGTGGTGAATTGTTTTATGCTGAAGGGAGTTCTGGTTCCAGCACCACTGCACTTGTCAGGTCCCATAGCTACTATGGTTGCTTTATGTCTCTTCAAAAGTAAAGTAAAGTAAAAGTAAAAAAAAAGTAAAGTATAAAGTAAAAAAAATCACCCATATTAAAAAGGAACAAATTTTGATGAAACTCTGTTTTAAAATGCCTGGCTACCTCACTTGGTAGAGCACAAGACTTTAATCTCGGGGTCATAGGTTCATGCCCATGCTAGGTGGCAAAAAACAGATGGTGTAGTTTCATCGATCAGGGGCTGAGCACCACGCAGCCATTTTCTCATTCTGCTCCCAGCACTGGGACCGGGTACAGAATCAGAAAAAGAAAAGAAAAAATTTTGGTTGAAATAAAGGCTGTTTAACAGGATGGAAAAWTAAGGGTAAATAATAATAATTGTTATTGTTAAATTATAATATACAAACCAGTGTTGTACAATGCAATTTCTCAAGACCTGCTGACTGATGTATAGATGGTTCCCAAACAGTGGCCCCCAGACAGCTCTCCCACTAGTTTATGTACTGAGCATGATATCATATRGTATGGAATCTTCCTTTGGTCAGCTGGGGTCAGTTGTCCTGGCTGTGTCTCCTCCCATCTTCTTGTAGTCCCAAGCCTCCTTGCTAGAAGAGCAGTATGAGAAGTTGATGAGTCCTTGATCACTGGTTGGCAACAACTGAAACATCAGAGAGTTATCAACATTATTYTCAATCTAAATCCAAAGCACAGCTCTGTACCAGCCTCAGGGAATAAAGTTAACTCTATCCCAGCTCAACAAGGGCAAAAGTAAAAGGAGAATGTCAYATGCCTTTTTCACACTGTGCAAAAAACAGGAGCTCATACTGACTCCATGAAAGTAAGCTTTGGTAATAATAGCAGAATAGAGCACAGTTTTAACACAGCAGGATGACCTGGAAAACTGCAAGGCAGGAACCTGAGAGACAGTTAAGGAGAACATTTATACTCAGACTCCTTTTCCTTATGCATTTTCATCTGAGCCCTAGTCATAYCCTTGCAAAAACTTGGAAAYTTAAAACTTTGTTATAAGCAGCCRTAATTCCCTTTTTCTTCYCTGCCCCCCAAAAAACCCAACCCAAAAGTCAGAACACTAGACTCAGGAGGCAAACTACATAAAATGAGAGTCCTRTACATGTGGAAGTCCTTGTCGTACTCAAGTCAAACAGAATGTCATGACTCATTTCAGTTTAACTAAAGTTGCATTCAAGGATTGCTCCCACAGGTCGGTGTAATGTCTCTGAACTCCTTAAGAAGCTGGCAAATGCAACTTACCCCATCTGAAGGTGCTGTGCACACTTTGAACAGCACAGATGGGTGTTTGTACTGCAGTTACTTGTGTGAGAAGRAAGCTGCTGAGCTGAATTGGATAACAAAGATGATTCTTTCTTTCTTTACAGAATGCCCATTTTATAATTTGATTTTTTTCTCTGTTTTCTAGTTACACAATCTTTTTAAGATTAGGCACACTCAGTTTAATGCAATTAAGGTAGAGAATTTAAAAATCCTTTGTAATTTTGATTTTTTTTTAATTGCTCTTATGATAATGTTTTAGACCTTTGCCTTTTAAAGGTTTTTCAAGTGAGATCACAACTAAGTTATACCAAAATGTCATGGAACAGCTGGCATCCTTAGGTTGTAGATGACTGGCACTAAAGATCATTGCAGATAGGGGAAATGCCATTCCCCCRTTAAAAATCACGTCATTTAAGATTTTATAATGCCAAATTGCACATGCCATTACATTAGAACAAGCAAGGTTTAATTGCTCAACCAATTTTTTTGTTTCTTTTCATGTGTTGTATCATGCCACTGTTCTTAAGATAGAGCCTTCTGCTRTGTAATGTAGATGATATTTTAATAATCAAAGGAATTACATCTGTCCAGAATGATACTGACAAAATATCTTCTCTTAATGTATACTTGAGGTAATTGCAAATTTGGAAGAGATTGTAGAGTTACCCCAAACTCCTTTAGAAATATGAATGCAAATAAATGGGCTTCAAATTTTTTGAACAGTATTGAGAGGGAATTTCCAGATTTTTACTGTATTAGTTCGCAAAAGAATGTCTCAGTTTTGTGAGTTTCAGGTCAAAAGTGKGCAAAGTCTTGGTGAATTCCAACTCCTACTGCTAAGCCAAGGAACAGAGACCTCAATACACCAGAGAAAACTAAGAAGTATCATCCTTTCAGCAGTCAGACATAGAGAGATAATAATTTTAACTGTGAGTATACCAGATCTTTCTGTTAAGATGCAGCATTTTCATGTGCTCACAGATCTCAGTAAGACTTACTTCCAACACAAATTCTCCATGATTCAGTATTTAATCTTACTGATTTTTCCTTCCTCCCTTCCTTCCATGAGAAGTTCTGAAGTAAATAAAAACAAACAAAAACTCAAAAAAATCAAAACAAAACTACTAACAAAGAATACAAATTTTATTTTAAAAAGTGACAATACTAAATGCAATAGCAATAGAAATGTTTTCTTAATATTTATGGATATTTTTCATATGCTGAAACAAGTTTTCCTTTTTCAGTGAGTGTTTTGGAATCATTTGACATAAAGTTTCATTRCTTCATGCTTTGAAGATTAATAAAATGTTGTAGTATTGGCATAAAATGTATTTCAGACTTTTGAGTTGGCATTTTGAAGAACAATTTTCTACGTCTTTTAAGACCACCTTTATGATACCAACATCATCAAGTCACCCCAGGACAACAGATAACTGTAGCTGTATATAGTATGAAAAGAAAAACTGAATTATCTCAAAGAAAAAAAATAAAGAAGAAAATCTTTCTGATCTTTTCTCAACTCTTTAATCTAAAGTTATAACTTCCTTGCAGACCATCATGTACAGAGATGTCTGTGTCAGTTTTTATAGATTCTTCTGATAGTCTGTGCAGTGATCGACCCAAACCTTGTTCCCACTGTTTTGYTTTTTTTTCAAACTAAAATCACTTGTGAGACAAGTTCTTTTTATAATCTTGAAAGATCTGKCTCATAAATCATGTGACAGTCAAAGGAAACAAAAAATCTATAGCCTACWGCATAACACAATTGCGATACACAAAAAAATTTTATCAGATTTAAAGATAAATAGTGCAACCCAGTCTGCTTTGGGCAGTGCTTTTACAAAAAATTTACGTTCATTTTCCAAATTATAAATATCATAATCTTACGAAGGACTAACTTGTAAGTATTTCAAGATAGTTTGGCACAATGAATTCYTGTAACATAATGAAAAAATGTGCAAAGGTAGTTCAAGGGGGAAAAAACCTTGAGAAAAATTACATTGTATCTGCTAAATTTCAAAGTTACAGCTACTGTCAAGAAACCAAGCAGTAAAGAATAGACAATGCCCTTAAATTTGCTTGTAAAATAGCTTATAATATAACTTATTATGTCTGTAGTGCTTACTYGTCTGCTGTTGTGTATCAATTTCACATTGAACTGGTGGAGTGCAATACACTAATTTATGGGACTTAGGGGGAACTTATGGGACCTCCATCTGCAGTCCATGGATTATTACCTCACGCTGAGCRAGCAGATGGCTCACAGGAGGCTGTGACTTCTTGAGAAGTCCACTCTGAAGCAGGTCTTGGAAGTCTGTGTCCCCATGAAGAGGGAAGCCCACACCAGAGCAGGTTTGCTGTCAGGACTTGTGACCTCCTGGAGTACCCATGCTGGAGCAAAGTGTTCCAGAGAGACTGGGGCCTGTGGAAGGAACCCACACTGGTGCAGTTGATAAAGGACTGTCTCCCATGGGATGCTGTGCTGCAGGAGCAAGGGAGGAGTGTGGGGAGGAAAGAGTGGCACAGAAAACCTGGAGAACTGACTGCAATCCCCATTCATTGTTCCCCTGTGACACCTGGGGGAGAGGGAGATAAAAAGGGAGTGAGGCTGAGCCCAGGATAAGGGGGAAAGGTGTTTTTAAGATTTGTTCTTATTTCTCATAAGCCTACTCCGACTGGATTAGTAATGAGTTATTTTTATATATTTTTAAGCCACATGGAATCTTAGTGTAGCATAGTTCACCTTACCCTCTTCATGTAAACTTGTGCCTTGTTAAACAAGCCTTCTGTAAAACTTTATGATACTGCTGAGACACTTGGATGTTTTTAATTTTTTTTTTTTTCTCCAATAGAAACGGAGTCCTGGCTGCATGGAATATTTCAAAGTAACTTTTGGAGTTTCTTTTTCCCCTTTTAAGTAGTTTTATATCTCAGTTGAAAAAAGAGATACAAATTGTATAACAATAAAGTCTCTTAGCCTTGCAGCTATAAGCAATTACAATCTACCCTGAAAAGGGATGTACAAGAAAATCAAATTAGAATGTTATCACATATAAGAAATGTGCAGTGTTTTTCTGAGCATTTTTAAAACTCTGTTTATTTTCCAACAGCACAATAATTGTTAAAGTTTATATTTCCAGCAGTTATTTTTACATAATGAATATTACTTTTTCAGATGAATTATAATATTTAATTTTCCCAATTTTTTGTATAATTGCAATAGGAGAACCTTCTAGCACTTCAGAGGACCATTATTAATCATTGCCACTTTTTAATACAGCTGAAATTTTCAGAGATTAAAAAGTTTAAAGTATTAAAAAAGAAGCCATAGTCCTAATTGTGTGTGCTTTATTTTACATGAGACAAATTTGGGTTTTGAGTAATTTAGGCCATTGATAAACTCAGATTAATATTTTGATTAGTAGAAAAATAAAAGAAGATTCTGATTCTCATATTTATGTTAGAGTAATTTTAATCATCAAGACAAGGGGAAAAAAAAATTTTTAAACCATATTCACTTTGGCTTATTCCACAATTTTAGTTGTCATAGGTAATGATCAACTGCTTTGAGATTACATCTATCTTTATTAGATTTAATTTCTATAGGGATATACCTTCTCCAAAATGTTTCTTGGACAGTRGCAGTAAGTGACAAAATGCAGCTGTCTTGAGTTTTGTAATTGTTAGAGGTAMAACAGTATTTCCTCGTGCAGTATGCACATATATCACTTAGAGTATAAACACTACCTCAGACTAGTTTGGAACACACTTTACAGTTTGCATGCAGTGAATTTGCACTGCATTAGCACTARATGTGATGCACAAAARTGAAATATGAAAGTATRAAGGATTTAAACTACTAGTTAGTCTCTGTTGCAGCTTTTAATCACAAACTGTTTCATTGTAGTAGGACAGAATCATCCAACTCATTCAATGAACAGGAGAAGTTGTTGTAGCTTAACAATGCTGGATCTTCCTATGCAGTTTTTCTATTATTTGTCAACAGAAACGGTGTTCCTAAATTATGTAGCTATTTGAAAATTTCACTCTTAAAAGATTCTCTCACTGAAGAAGCTATTTTAAAATGTCCTTTTATGACCTAATAAAGACTTTTACTTGAGTAACATGACTATGAATAACATAATAAAGAGTGCAATGTTAATCTAAAGACCTTGACTAYGTCTGTGGGATGCTCCCTTTGACTGTAAAACCTCAAAGATCATAGTCCTAGCATAATATAGAAGTCATGCCCAAGAACAACAGCCTAGACATGAAATTCCTTCTCCATTATTTGCAGAACTGGATAAATATAGCTGATTAATTATATAACAAATTGCTGTTTTTTTAAAAAAAAGTAACTCAAAAATATTTCTTGAAAAACATCTCTGCTGATGGTTGGTCTCAGTAATGGTGAGAAGGTGGACTAAAACCACTCTCTGTATTCCTATTTTTAAAACTTTAATGATTGTATGTAATATTCARAAAGTCCAAACACAGATTTTTGCATGCTCAAGATCTATTTTTAATCTTATCAATAAAGAGGTACCTATGCTTGACATGTGGTAAGCATCTGATCGTAATACATTTTGCTCAAAAACATAGCATGCAGGTCCATTTAGTTAAGCTGGARTGCTGCAAGAGCTGGGAATCTTGAAAAGAGATTAGTTTTGTGCATTAGCAGTCACTCTGTCWGAGGGTTTGTTGTTATTATTTTCCAAAGACAAGGAACTCTAGAAGACATAAGGCCAGCCATAATGGAATATGTTTCAGAGTATAATGGAAAATCTGATTCTAGAGTATTTTGATTGCTTGCTTTTATTTTCCTGAATGATGCTTCACATGGCAAATTGGTATTAATATTTTCTGACTTAATACTGCTTCTACTTCCTGATTTTAAACAYCTGATGTAAGTTTATTTTCATTTATTTTAGTAGCCCCAGGACAAACTGAAATCTTGCTACTGCTTATAAAGAGAGAAAGAGAAGAGAATCTGTCCAACAAACTAATGCTAACATGCTATGAAATCCCTAGACACTCTTGCTCCCTGAGGAATAGGTGTGGTGTTGGTATCATGTTGCTGAAATCCTTTTTCTTGAATAAAATTGACAGATATGGTTTGAGCATTACAAGACTTTGGGAATGGACTGAGGCAATATTATACTTCCTGACATTATGGATGATGAAGCACTGGAATGTCCTTTTTGGGTAGGTCTGAGTACTGCAGTAAAATAAATTAATAAAGGACAAGCAATGGTCTCAAATAAAAAATCATTTTCCTTCAGAATTTGTCTTCTATTTGCTATTAATTTGCTTCATAAAATTTCCATGTATGTCATCTGGAAGACTGTTTTTCTTTGGCTCTAATTAGTACAGGTTTTGTTCTCTATGTTCAATCCTTGTCCAACTTGAGCAAAACCACCTTGAGTAAAATCACTTTGTGACTCTATCACTCCGAAGAGAAAAATCACCTCTTGTGTAAAAGTATTGAGGAAAATCTAATCCCATATATTCTGCCATCCTTTTGGAATCAGTATTCCACCTGAGCTTTGTTTTTTGGTAATTACCTTTAAATTATTCTTTTAATTTTTGGGGAAAATTGAATTTCCAGTTTCAGAAACTGAAGACTTTGGTAATTCAGCATAATGCATCAATCYTTTGTGGTTTTGATAAAACTGCCACTGTTTTTGCCTTTTAATGTATATGCCATTAGAACTATTAACAATTTCTCTTGAAAGAAAGTAATCTAAAACTTGTYCTTTACCCTCATAGGAATAAAGAAAATTATTTTCATGACACTAGAATTCATTTTTTCCTCAATTTTGTCTTCATTCTCATATAACTCACATTTATATCCTAAAAAGTTTGCAGGTTCTGTAAAACAGTTCCAAGACATCCATTGGTCAGTGCCATGCTAGTCAGACCACTAGCAGCCAATGCCAGTAACAAATACCTCATAGAGAAATCAAACTTTAGCCCATTATTGTGAAGGTCACACTGCACAGAGTTATAACCACTGAGTAGCCTTGCTCATACATCAGGACAAGGTAAAGCTATTTGAAAGAAAAATATCCTTCTCATTCTGGCACTCATGCACCCATTCCTGCCAGATAAACACTGCCAAAAGAGAAGCCATGTCTCCAACACCAGTCTGTCAGCCTTTATTCAATCCTTTCAGACTAGACTAATTGGCATTTGGGCCTTCTTTAGGTCCTCTTTTTCTGGGGAGTTAAAATTCCCTTTCCATGCAAAAAAGAATGCTGATCTATTTTAAAGGCCATCCACTTTGCTATGCCACAAATTAAGACAGTAATAACACCTTGGGCCCTAGGTAAGGTGGTCCACATTGTAGAGTTACTGACAGGATCATCTGCTGGGATTGATGGGTTTAATTTGGAGTGGAGACTAGGACAGCAGTGTCCCTTGTTTGGAAAGAGTAGGACTGAGGGCTCTGGTGAAGGTGTCCTCTGTAGACCAGAAGTCTCCAATTCAAAGCATTTGTTCTGGCTTGGCCACCTTGTGTAATGCACTCAGGCTTGATATTTCTCTTTGTACCGATCATGTGTAACCTTGGCATAGGCATGGACATAAACATAAGAGGTTTGATCTGGTCAGGCTTTGTTCTAACACAGTTCCCAGCACACCTAGTCATGACAGGGCGCAGCAGCTGCATGTGGAATGGGAGAAAATGCTGAAAGGATCTCTGTAAATGTGCAAAAGRTTTTCTCAGGATCTCCCAACATTTGTCAAAGGACATATGATTGTAATATTTGTAGAACTTGCAAAAAGCTTCCCAAATGGACACAGGGCAGGAGTCTATTGACTTCCATGGAAACTCTTTAACTTCAGAGTTCAGTCTTTTCTGAATCTGTATGGAATTAAGCAATCAGTCTTCTGAGACATTTGATATTTTGATCAAGTCACTCTACCGCTTTTTAATAGTAGCCTTGCTGAGAAAAAGGGTGCTTCAGTTAGTCATTAGGTAGAAGATGGTAGCTACAATTTCTTAGGAATTTCATAATTGCAAACATAGGAGATATCAGTGCTGTAATCTGAGACTAGAGCCCTTAATCTCCTTCTGGATTTAAATTATAGTTTCTTTCTTTAATTTTAAAAGTGGGGTCATTGTTGTTTTGTACTTGTTTCTGTTTTCTTGTTGGTTTGTTTTGCCCAAAATGGTGGTACTCAATATCTTGTACATGATTGGTTTTATATTGCTGGAGCTGAGATCCTAATACAGAAACTGAGAGAAACAGAGGAGGAGAAAAATTTAAGGCTTTTCAAAGTAAATGGASCACTCATTGGGCTATAAAATTAATCAGTTTTCAACTCAACAGTTCAATCAAAGTAACTGGAAGTTACTCCAGGCAGATAGTTAGGACATGTACATGGCAGATGCAGCTGACAATGTAGGGAAAACTGAGCCTAGGCACTACATATGGATATATTATTGTGTAAAACCTATACAATATTATCACCATTATAAGTGAAATTGCTTGTACCTATTATTGGCAGGTATTAGGCATTTTTAATACTGCTSTGAGAAAAGAGTGAAAGAATATTTATTTTAAGATCCCACATGAAATAGGAGATTAAACATCTGATTTTTTACATAATGGAAAGTTCTGTAAATAGTAAATATCATTTAAGTGTCACAAGAGATTACATTACCAAAGTGACAAGAAAATTAAATTATATTTAAATTTTTCTCTCATTTAAKTATACTTCATAAACCCACTGAACAAACTTGGTTTTTTTGGAGACTTCATGTTTAGATTTTGTGTTACAGAATTTGTAATAGATTTTAGGTTAAACTGAAAGTATTTTCCAAAAAGAAAAGTAAAAAGAATAATTATTTGACCTGAACATACTTGTAGGAAGGAAACTGCTTTTACAAACCAGTTTAAATTAGCTGTGTGACCAAAACTAGACTAGAGTTTCACATCTACATATACATTTTTAGGAAAGGCAATGCCACTATTATTACTTTTCTCAGCAGAAGATTACCTTTTCCTGTGTTATTTGCTAACAAAAATCCCTTTAAATTCCTTCCATTTTTGAAGACAAAATATGTCACATGAAGCCTCTTGCTCTTTTCCCTCTCAAAACATAGGGCTGTTGTTTAGGTGCTACAAGAAGCTGCTCTAATTATTTTCTACAAGTGTACCATTAGCCTGGGAAAAGCTAACTGCCTTTAATTGCTGGAAACAGCTGGGTAATTAATGCTACCCAATTAGTATAAACACTTTATAATCTTCTTTGAATCCTCCTGTGACCCTCTTGGGTGTCATACYTCACAATTTGAAAACAGAACTGGAGGAGAAGTTGTGAAATCTACTATCAAAGGTAGAAAATTTAATTTCTGGCTGGCAGAAATTCATACATCCTTCATCATAGTCACTCCCAGTGCTTATTATTATTATTATTTATACAGTAGTAGTTATCATCCATTGTGTCATGTTTGTACATTGCTGAGAACAAGCAGCTTGTGTCTTTTTATAGCTCTTTATAGCTAGTCAAATAGCAATATGCRTCTTTGTGTATGTCTAGTGGGTAAAGTACAAAAAAAGACTGSTCTGGTAGGCGGGAATGAAAGTGATTTAAATACTATTTCGGGGGTTACATATTAGAATGAAAATTAATGAAATTCACAATAGCTCWTTAGGCAGAAAGCCAGGAAGCAAACCCAACTTTCATAATCAATAACTGGTTAGACTATTACTGACTTGTAGAATTCTTATTTGTTCAGTGCAAAATTATGTTTGAAGAGGAAGCATAGTAGAAAACAAGAGAGGAATTTTCAGAGCCCACAAATTATGAAAAGCTTAGAAATGTGAGCAGAATGTTGATGACTTTGGTTGGTTTGTTGGRTTTTTAAATGTATTCCTCTGAAATTCCAATCACCTGTGAAATACGTATTTCAGAACAAAGTAACTGTGACTTGTTTATTTCTAAAACCTTTTGTTACCTCCTTTATAATATGACAGTATTGGCCATTAGCTTACTTTTTTATCTTGATTTAAACTACCTTGTCTTGTAAATCCAAGCCTATATAAGGTGAAAGACTTGAAAATACAAACATGTAAAATGTCCAGAGACGACAATATAAAACCGCATTAATTTGTCAAGAATGATTTGCCTCACAAATCATGCACTCAGTTTGTGAAAAAAAAATAATCATTTGAACAGGTAATTTAAACACTGAAGCAAAAAAGTAAAACCAAAGAAAAGATAAATTGTGCTGTCTACAATTAACAGTGAAGTGGCAGAAAGCACTTTAACAGTATAAATAGGTCTATTGAGTCACAGACAGATATAAAATAGTTGTTTACAAACCTGTAAATTTTACTGTGTTGTAGCTTTCAACAATGTGAACAGAAAAAAATTATGAGCAGTCCTAATGTATTAGACTAACAAGACTTTTCTGTAATGATATCCTAATCCAACATAAAGAATCAAGTWATGTGAATCTACTAACTGTAAAACAAATTCTCAAGAGAATTTAGCAATAAAAAGGATAGCAACCACCTTTTCAAAATTTGCTAAATATAGTTATAATTTCTCATGTAGAATATACGACACAAAAACATTTTTGTGACTCAARAAAAGTTCTTCAATACTGTGACCATGAAAATGGCCAACACTATCTCTGAACTTAATTTCTTTAGTTTTTGCTGGRAGAAAAAATACTAAAAGGATTGCTCTTGGCTGAATTTACAGAAAGTTAAGTAATTCATCGTTTCATATCGCTGCTTGCCATTATACAAGAACAAGTATTGTGGTGAATATGTGACATACTGAAACTTTGCAAACCTTTAAAATACCTTTGTGTATTTCCAAGAGGACTGATAACCTTTATCTGGATTGCAATGCCATTATACACGGCATGCTTTTGTCCTAAAAGAAACTTATCAATGTTGCACTTCTATCTTGATTGATAGGTGGAGAAAAAAAAAAAAACAACCAAAAAAACACCAACCAAAAAAAAAAACAACAAAAAAAAAAACCCCAAAACCAACACAAATGAATGAACATCTAAATTTTCCCTGCAAGCTTTGTTTTATTTTTAATAACATTTAGGTCACTATMGTTTAGTCAATTGATGTCTTTTAAATCTATTGATCTGGGATAGTAAGACATATATAAATGTTATTATKATAATAATAATAAAAACAATAAATATATTATCTTCCATTAAAATCAGATCAACCTAAAGCAATAAACTCATTAAAAGCCAAGACATGAGTTTTCAGACTCAGAGTCTAAGAAACAGAAACAACTTTCTGATACTTGGCTTAGTGAGAAGTGAATTGTTTTCCTTGCTGTCTTAATTATACTAAAATGCACCATCTTTCACTTTCCTTCAGGCCATTCCTTGCCTGTCTGTATCCTGCTGTATCACTGTATTACAGCGTATCCCATTGGCTCTTTGAGATGTACAGGTAGGCCTAAGAGCAGAAAATTGAAAGGAACAAGTATCTGGACTTTGGATTAAATTCTATCATCATTTCACTAATGATGGGAACTTTAACATGTAGACCATCTAAGGAAGACACCTACATATAGTTGTTTTAGTCTGTCCTAATTTGAATCTGAAATCCGTACTCTTTTTCTTCCTTTATTTTTACTATTGTCCAGGCCCACTGTTGGAAATATGTGGCACTTACTGTCCCATTCTTTCCCTTGAAATGCAGAATCTGTCAAACAAGGAGATGCAGAGAACTGGGGCTGTTGAGGCTGAGAAGAAAACACTCAGGGCAGAGTTTATCAAATGTATAAGCATCTGATGGGTGGAATAAAGATGGAGCCATACTCAGCAGTATCCAGTAACAGGCAGTTACTCTCTTGTGAGAGGCAGTAGTCACAAATATAAAAGAATTTCTACCTAAATGTAAAAAGCCCTTCTTTACTGTGAGAATGATTGAAAATTTGTATAGAATTCACAGAGAGGTTATGGAATTTCCGTTATTAAAGTTATCCAAATCCCAGCTGGACATGGTTCAACAGAAACCTGCTCTGGGTGACCTTGCTTTKAACAGGAGATTGAATTAGACTACCTCCTCAGGTCCCTTTGGACCTCAACTGCCCTGTGATCGAAAAGAGTACATTATTTTAGCAGAAACAAAATATGGAAGTTGCTAAGGCTCATACTGATTCTCAGCTGTCCTCTAGGAAGGACAAGTAATCTTTAACTGCTATGAATCACAGAAAGTTGAATTAATTACTGTTTTGTCTTTTGGTTTTGGGATTTTGTGGACCCCTTTCCTGAGAAGACTGTTTGATTTAATTTGGTTCCAATTGATAGTGATATGTCTGTTAACTATAGATACTTTAGAGGGGAAGAGGAAGAGAAGGAAAAATATCTACTGCACAAGCAGTGTTATCAAKTCTGTCTTGTCTTAATGTGAATACATATTTATTTATGCACTCAACTATTCAATTTGGAGCCTGAGAAATTATAAACAATCTTTAAAYTSTTATWTCCTTGTGATAGCATCTGTTGGAAACCTAATATAAAGATTTGAAAGGGTATCTGAATAAACAGGAGAGTTTAAGRTGTACCTGTATATTAAAAAATGTGGATAATTATATTGCCTTCTGATATATTTAGGCTGTGACTTTTCAYATGTAGTTGAAAGTATTACAGAATTATAGGGTTGAAATAGATGCCCTAATCTTCTCTTAGTACAACATTTTAATTCAGTTTAAAATCTGATCGGAAAACTTTTACATCCTTAATGTTGAAATAATTTTGTTTCAATCTGATTAATTTTGAAGTTGTCCACTTCATAGTCCATCCAAAAATCATTATCTCAGTCATGAGCAGATAGCATTTCCCTCTTGTATCCAATTAATTGCTGTCATTGTCCTTTGAGTCAGACAAATGCTACCAGAATGCTAATCTATGTTTAGTAGCACAAGCCTTGGGGGCTGTCTGAAGCCACACTTCTAATTTTTTTACTTAAGCAATTGACCAATCATCCCTTTAAGGAGTTCTGATAATATTTTTATTCCTGCATATCAAAAATTTACATAATGTGTATAACGTGATAGTTCAAAACTTCAGAGTGAGTCGGAAAAGTCTGACTCTGTATATTGCACAGCTTCACATTAATTCTGCTACCATTAAATCTGTCTGTCTCTTCARTGGTTAGTGAGAGCACATTAGAGAGAATTTCAGCTTAAAACACAGATCTGATATTTCATCCTCGCCTTCTTTTGTTTGAGAATTATAGTGTTGTAGAACACCTGCAAATCACTGGCCATGCAAAATTCTATAATGGTGGCACAAAGTGAAATGCARAAAATACTTCTGATTCAGCTGCAAAGCTAGATTTCAATCATGTACCTTTACTCCCCAGCCGGGTAAAGTCAGAACAATAAAACTTAATCTGTGAATAGTGCAGACCTATTGTTCACTGATAGGATTTAGGGTGTGTGCACAGTAGTTGTAGTCATTGTTCCTTTGAAGTGTCTCTGTTTTCACCCGACAAACAGTTATTAAATTTTGTAGGTGGTGCCCCAGCTGGCTTGAACTTTACTATGTGTTTAATTCATGTGGTTTTGTACCTGAAAACACAAACTGAATCCCAGCCACAGCATTGTGGTTTTTGTTAGAGAGATTCTCTTACAGGACAAAGAATGTGTGTTGAGAACTCATCAGTTTAGAGGAGATGAAGTAAAAAAAAAAAAATCACAGCTGCTCTTGTTTAAGAAGATTTTATCTATTGCAGATGTATTTTTTTCAAGCTATTCTTTCATGTGCTTCACCTATCCCTACTTCCTATGATGACTTAGTTATTCAGGGCCTTTTTAGGTTTACAATCCAAAATARCACTTGGTTTCACCTTCAAAACCGTTAAATTCTGCCTTGCTTTGATTAATAGAAGGAATTGAAAAGTTTTTTGTGTGCTGTCAGTTCTCACATCACATAATTATAAAAGAATACCAGTCGTATATGAATAGAGTCACGATCTTGGTATATTCTTTCTAATCTAGATATCATTAAAAAAAAAAAAAAAAAAAAAAGGTGAAAGCAAGATTAATGTTCTTTCCTGCCTGAAAGTACGGGTTCAAACTCTCATCTTTTAACTTAGCACTGGGCTGTCAACTCATAGCACTCATACTTGAGAAGGTTACTTTCCACTGGTCCTGGTAAAGCTATGATACTGCATGGAAGAAGACAAAATCCACAAAAGCAGAGACTTCACAGTGAAGTGACTAAGATAYTCACCTGAGAATAGGTACTCCCGTTTTCTCATGTCTGTCCCCAGTATGCCTTCTGCACTTGCTGTGTAAAGGTTTTGTTTTTATTGATTTCAATTTGCTCTTATTCATTTCATSTTGGGAAGTAGTTAGCATGGGATATGGAGGAATAACCCCACATACAGAACAGAACATATGAGAGGTAAATATTTAAACGTTTTTTCAAAATAAGGTGTAGAATTTGGGGCATTTTGCCATCCTGTGTAATTCTTTTGGGACTCAGTCATCTGTTATTATTGTTCATGCTGGACTGGGAGTTTCTCCATAAGTCCTGATTTTGTCAGTTTGTCCAAGCACTGAGAGGGCCTGAGAKTGCATTCTGAGCTCTGGAATATTCAGCTATGAGGGTAAAAGCATTATAATAATCTACTCTTGACTAACTTAAACCAAAACTCAACGAACTAAAAAGCCCTGTCTCCCCTGCTCTGTTGTAGCTGTTTTCTTCACATGATTTAAAAAAAAAAATAGTAAAATTGGATAAAGTACCTATACATTTCAGCACTCGTGGTTTATTCAGTCCTCAGTCACATATCTCATCATCTTCTGTGCTGAGAAATGTTCCAGGAATATAGTAATAAGTTACTTATTTTTTCTAAGGCTTTGTGTGGCAGAGACACACTAGGTAACAATTAGACTAAGGACTCAGCAAGGGCTCAATTTTACGTAGTAGCAAAATAATTATTTCATAAAGCAAAGTGATTCTCTCTCATTTCCCTCATCTCTCAAAGAAAAAAAAAAAAAAAAAAGAAGCAAATGCAACAGAAGCAGCAAGTGTCGTTACCTAATACACTGACCCAAAAAATTAGAGAAGTAGGTTGTTTAAGAAGCCAGATTTCAAGAATCARTGAAAAGGTGACATTTATAGGAAAAAATGTGAACTAATGGTTGTGTGAACTTGCTGATTTTTGATGCACCGTGGATAGTACAATACTGCACTTCACTTTCTCTCCCACCCTTCTCTCCTGTGGACCAGAGTGGGGTTTTGGATATTTTTTTTTCAGTGGTAGAAGATATCTATGATAACATTATTTTCCCTTGTATCCTTGCAGAAATTTTCCAAGAATATAGTGTTAAATGTCCTTCTAAATGAAAAAGAAGTTTATAGCTGTGTTAACCACCATTGAAAAAGATACAGAGTGATAACATAAGGGCTTTTTAATTTATTTTTGATTGTTAGTGTCTAGGAGTTCTCCATGAAACAAAATAGAACCCCCAAAACCCAATAACACCCTAAAACCAGAGAGCTCTCTTAACTCTAAAGTTTCAGTGCAGAAGCATTATGGCACAGATAACTAAAATGTAAACCATGACAAATCTGATATGTCTTCATATACCATTAAACAGCAGTCCTGTTAGGTTRACAGCTTCTCTGGTTTTATATTTAATCCTCTCATCATCCATGACAATTGCRTTTTTACATAAACAGTGAAAATAAAGTGACAAAAAAATAAACTCCGTGCAGTTTCTGCACCTCATTTTATCGCAACAGATGTAGTGAACTGAGGACATTAAAATTAATTCCAAAATTACCACGATGGAGTATTCAAGGTAACTGCAATGATGTTTGACCTAGAGCTCCACCTAGAGAAACATTCATGAAAAACAAGCACTGGTTCAGTTGTCTAAATCTGGGTGTTTAAAATTTATGGTGTTGCTGTCGGCTACAGGTGCATTTAGCTGCTCAAGCTAATGTACGGGGGAGGGTTATTTGCATTTTAGAATGAATTTATTTTAATTAMCATAGAACATTCCTTCACTTATTTTCCCTGATGATTTAAGAAGGTGAATAGCCATATTTAGWATGCTATAAATTTGAGACTGCTAAAGAATATGTTGGTTTCATTTTTATACAGAAATCCTGAATAAACACCCCCCTAAAAAATAGAATCTTTCCTTATCTGTTCTATTTTCAACTTTTACACTAATTAAGGATATTTTAGATCGATTTCMTGTCCAACCACGTAAAAGCCTGTCCTCCAATTAATATTAGACATCAGGCTGAATCATAATGTCATGTTTTCTGGGTTCTGAGGATGAGTAAGGCATGAATTTAAAACTGAGATTTTATTTAATTAATAATATTATGATCAGGAATGTGTCAGAACTGGTTGTGAACTTCAGCAACAGTACCAATATGTTGAAAAAACCATCGATAAAGAGACTAGGATGAGTGAAAGGAAAAAAAGATGCTTTTTGTATTTTTCACCTTTGCTCTTTTTGGTGCTGTATGGAAACAAGGGGCAAGTAGTGCATCTTATTTGAAAATAGTGCATCAACATGAGGAAAATATTCTGTGACACTGGTAGGAAGTGATTTATGCTGATTTGTAACCAAGAAATCTTATTGAAATGAGCATATTGGTGCAACAATAATGCTGGGAGAATGATCTCTTCAAAATAAAGTCACATTGTAATTTTAATAGCATTTCACCAATTAAAGATTTTTTTTTCCTAATGGGCTGCAGGCCACCATTAAAGAAATAAGTACTAGTATAATAGTGTTTACCATTAGTGCTCACCTTTCCAGAYCCAGAGGTCAGATACAAAAAGAAGAAATATTTAAACTCTTAAATAACTTTCTATATTGCAGGGAAATAGCAGACTTCTGGCAGTTTGAACACTGAATGAGAGAATATCCTTCTGAGAAGGTAAGTTGATGAAAATAAATTGTGAATATACATGGAAGAGCTTTATTTGTATCCATACTCTTGAAAAAAGTGCTAACATTTTTCAAGCTAACATAAAACTTATTTTATAGCTTAAAGAATATAAGAGTTTACAACATTTGCTTTGTATTTTCCTATAGTTTTGTTTCTTGCCTTAATTTCTTTAAAATACAAGATCCAGCAACATGTACTTTTCAATTGTCCTGAAACTTTATAGCTACAACAGAGATTGGTACAGCTTGAAAGGGCTAATAGCTGAAGAAGCTTTCTCTTATGCCACAGTTTGAGGACTCAGSACATTGAGTGCTGAAAAAAGAATGTGGGTCTGGGATTTTTTCTTACTGAGAATTCCCAACTGTGGGAGAGAAGATGATTGTGGGTGTGTTAATGCTCTGTTTTGTTTCTCCATGTCTTTCACATTGTGTATAAGAGTAATTTGTGTGTGTGGGAGTACTTATATTCACTACTGTGAGTACTCACTACTATAATCCATGGATTTTGTTTACCAGTTTCTGTATTTGCCAAAAAYAGATTTTATTGGAGGAAGAGGGTTAATAAATTGGATTATAAAAGCAAAAATCCATACAGCATATCACCCTTAGGTAAAGACTGCTAATGCATGGAATAATGTTGAGGGGGTGTATGGAGGGAATTTTTATGCATATTTACACCTTTTAAGCCTTGTGCCTTCCTAAGGCTAGCAATCATAATTACCACCAAGTGGACATTATAATCTCCAGTAGAACATAACTGACAGTTTTAGGGAAAGAKTACATTCAATAAAAAGGCAAATTCACAGCTCTAACAAAAAAAGCTTCCTTTGAACAATAGCCTTGAATGCTTCACATGCCCTGCCACTTGCAGGTTTTTAAGCTTTTGAATACTCTTTGCAACACAGACAGTTTCTTTGAAGTGGTGACTTGGTGAACGTGATTATGTTGCATGTACTGCAGCGGACCTGTTTGTGTTGTTGGAGTCTGATGCATTTAACTAATGTACCCCRGGGAAAGGCAAGCTGTTTCCTGGGGGCAGTGAGGTAAGGAAARGTAATAAATAATGGAAAATAGATTTGGAAATTATGTTAGAGGACATCTAGTTAATCCYTTTCTTCACAGTAAATTGCATAAGTGTATTGCTCCTAGCTCCCATAGGAGAAAATTCTGATGTACCAGTGCACAAGAATTGTAACTTGGCATGCTGTCCTTAAGTTGTACTCTGAAAAATACAGAGATTTTCACTCTAAAGGCACAGGCAGTTTTCTGTAATTCAACAAGACCAAACAAAGTCCTGCTAATGGGTCGGGGCAGTCCCAAGCACAAATACAGGATAGAGARTGAAATGGTTGAGGGCATGAGGGAAAGGGCTTGAGTGTGCTGGGGGATGAGAGACTGGCATGCCCGAGAAATGCACTTGMAGGCCAGAAAGCAAATTGGATCTGGGCTGCATCCAAAGCCCTGTGGGCAGAAGGGCCAGGGAGGCGATTCTGCCCCTCTGCTCTGGTGAGACCCCACCTGGATTGCAGCTCTGGAAGCCCTAAAAAAGGAAGGAAGTGGAGCTGTTGGAGTGAATCCAAAGAGCCATTAAGTTGATCAGAGGGCTGGAGCACCTYTCCTACGAGCACTATTAAAATTWCWACCTGGTTTAAATGGTATTTTCTAAAAAATATGGGTTTAAACTTTTCTGTAAATAATGGTATCTCCTTTTATTTATAGACATGAGTATCTGAAATCATGTAATGCAATATCCTCACCTCCAGCATCAACAAAATCATACATACATTAGTTTGCCTAATTTTACACCTTCTGTGAACTTCTCAATGATTCCAATGATATTCAGAAATACAAATGGATTGAAATTTCAGCAACTGTTTTTCTTTACAAATACAATGAAAATTATAATCTGAAATCTTCCATTAATTCTAGCACTTTTGTTTCTCTCCAATTATGCTAAATGTAATATCCAGACATTAGMGAATTGTAAATAAATCTGCTATAAGAAAAAAAAATGGGAAAAGTAATGCTTTGCAGCTTGTATCAAATAAGAAATGCCTACAGACTACTCAACATAGTTCTTTTTTGGGTCTGACTTTCTTGTTCTCCCATTCTGCAAATAATCCTTGATGTTTTGGTTCTTCCCTTCCTTGAACTTTTGCGCATATAGTAAAATGTATGTATATATTTTCTCTTGTATTCTTTATGGTAACATTCTTTAGTAAAATACATTGAACCTGTAAGGTGGAAGATAGCAGAGGTTTGAATTTCCTCAGTCCGAAGATGTAATGTAAAGCAATACTCACTCATTTGTGCTAAAACTAAGGTAAAATAATGCTGCAATAGCTAGGCTAAATGTAATACCCAATCTACCTGTCTTGGGTTGCACTGTAAGATGTAACCAAAAGTATGTGTTCTATTGCCATCTGTKRAAMCMMSTKGGGRRGKKKTTTYYTT
>CADDXX010000112.1:2057845-2079914 GCA_902810485.1 Alauda arvensis
TACCTAATAGCCTGAAATCTGTTCTACGATCTACAAACACATTACACTATCATTTTGAGGTCTTTACTGTTTTTCAATGAGATCTGTGGGAATTTTACTAAACACTTTGAACATTTTAACACTGCAACAGTGTTTTAAAAATGCTTACAGAAAAAGTATTTTTTTCTTGCACTAATATTTTTTGTTGAGGATGGCATGAAGGTCCAGGTATTTTACAGTAACCTGGAAGATTTTTGGTTTGCCATAAAAAGGGCTGGCATGATCCAATGGCCCTTTACTGACACTACAATGAATGACAATGGAAATTACATTTCTAAGAGATTATTTATTAGATGTGTGAATGTTTATTACATTTTGTGTAKTACTGGCCTTTTTGTTTACTTTTATTTGTGTTTAATATCTGTGATGATGATGTCAGAAATCCTGTCAGGTAGAGGTCAGGTTCAGGTGGGAATGCACAGGTACCTCCCCTGGGGCAGGTAGTTTCACACTGAATGATTAAATGATGTGGATGCKTCAGGAATCTTTGATGCTTTAAGACTTTACAGCTCCTTTTTATGTCAGCACAATTGAGTCAATTACGGCCCAWGAGAAGGAGTGAGTAGGCTATGTTGACAACACTATGGTGAACGTCATAGTGTTTACCCAGAGGGGAGTTTTCACATTTGAGACATTTGTGCAAGGACTTAGGCATGATAAAAAGCATTACCTCACCTCCCAGGACCTGTTGCAGCCTCTTTCCTTATCTGGTTCAGCACCAAGCTGTAGCCTGAGGTGGTGGCTGTGCACCTGAGAGCAGAGCACATAATCAGCTCMCACCTTTTTYTGAGCCATCAGCATTCCAGTCTCTCACAGTCCTCTCTCATCAGTCCTCCCTACACTTTCATAGCTTCCCCTGGGCATCACTACCATAGCARTGGAAGGAGGTGAAGAGTCTACTATTGTTTATCACTGGAACAGAAAGGTTTAGGTTTATATTAATYTCTTGCTCCTAGAACAAGGAGCATGATGGCACGAACTGGTGATTTGTGTGGCTCTAAATTGGTCTGTTTGCCTTGTTGACCTTTTTAAATTAAAGTTTTATGGAACTTAGCTGCTTGCCCTGTGAAGACTTGCAGAGATCTATCAACTTTGTGTATTACTCTCCTTYTCTGGGTAATTATAATTGTGTGACCCAGTCACAGAAAATACTATTGCAGAAAAAAAAGGCTTTCATAATCCTAATGTTTAGGAGGTTTTGAAACACAGTAGCAAGCATCCTAAATCTAAAATTTTGAACATTTTGCTTTCATTTTATTTTAGCATCTACATTGCCATGATACTATGGGTTGGCTTGAAAACAAGAGTTCCATTTCCAAAAAGAAAATTATTGCATTAAAAATTTTGGACTCGTGCTACATGCAAGAGGTATTTTGTAAAACAATATCATGGAGCATTAACAGTACAAACATTTCAGTACTTAGCATATGGAAGACAATTAATTCTGTCTTTCTTTTGCATCATTTGGAAGGGGCATTTAAGATAAAATGAGGGCTTAGCAGAAGTTCCAAGAGCCATTTGACTTCTTTAACCTAAACCCAACATTTATTGACTGAATGTATGTAGCTTCTTTAACCCCAGTTTTGCAGCTTCTCTACTTTCTCAAGGTTCTTCTATCCCAGGTGTTTCTGGCCAGACTGCTAAGAAAGTAAATCTGGTAGATGGGCTCCTAAACAAGAGAGAGACTGACACAGCAACTGTGGTGCCTGTTCTGAGCTGCAGGTGCAAACTCCTGCATTTGCATTGGCCTTGTTCTTGCTGTGTGATGTAACTCCAGCCACAACCGAAGGGATGGCAGCTGCCCCTGATTCAACATCACTCTCGTGAAGCCTGAATGACAGCCAACACAAAATTCACCCAGCTCATGTGAAATGCACCTTGCCTCTGAATTAGAAARATTTTTTCCTTCACTTTTGGGCTCCTTCCTATCCTAAGTGTGTATATTAATGGATAAATCCCTCTCCAGTCAAAGTATTAGTATTCTCTGGGAACTTTCTATAAAAATACAAAAAAGAAATGACATTTCAKGATGAAATCACGCAAATATTTGGCTTCTGTTACCAAACACTGAGCTGAAGAATAAAAAAAAAATTGAGGTTTTTTTTCTTTTACGCTATATTTAAATTTACTTAAAACATGGAAAGCAAGGCTGTGCCTGTGCATTATTTTTGCTTTTTTTTTAAATAAGTTTTTATATTATATGTAAGAATTATAATTTTTTCCCTTTTTCTTGATTTGTATTTCTTTGGTTTGGGGTAAAAAAATAAACAATTTCTATAAATGAAATACAAAACTTAAACATTGTACTTTCACTAGGGGGCAGAAAATGCCTAAGCTTTTCATCTACAGAATCATATTTGAGTTTATTTGACATAAAGTTTCTAAAACAGCTGTACTCTGAGCTGTCTAACCTCTGAATCATTGTACACTAAGCAAATCAATAATATTCTCTGGTAGTCACTCTTCAAGGAGAGAACACTGTGATGGAAATGCCTTCACTTAGACAGTCATGTACTGAGGCTGWACACCAGTGAGTAATAATGCTTTCCAAGGAAGTCACCATGAAAAAATGAATAATTTTTCCTCTGTTCTACCAGGAGTGAGAAAAAAAAGGGGGGGGAGAGAAGGAGAAAGATGAAAATTCAAACCTTCACCTTCAAAAATGACWTTAAAATGTTATTATTTGCATTTTAATATGTGTTATCAAATCGTCAAACTTATTTGCATTTATAGATAGATAGTTTTGATGCAGTTCTACACTTCATGAACAATAKTGGCAAAATTTACATACACTTTTACTGTTTCTGAAATAGCTGTTTCCATTAAAACATTTCACAAAGTTTATAGTAGCTAACATATTTTTAACTCTCTGTATCAATCACAAAAATTATAGATACTTACATATTAATTTCACTGCATGATAAAATGAAACATTCTGTATATGAAGATAATAATATTATACTACAATCTAATGAAACACACAAAACCAAGATGATGAATACTGAATTTTTTTCTGGTTTATGACATCTTYTACAGTTTTACTGAAGCCCTTCCTTGTACAGCTTTAATTTTTAAGCCTGGAAAAGGCAGAAAAATAAATCATACAGTGTTTTAATTTATGTTTACATGCCTTGATTTCCAACTGAAATGAATGGTGAGTCAGCTGAGAATCTGCAAAATCAGCAACTCTTAGTAAGTTCACCTATGTCTTGTGGAATCAGAATAGCCCAGTGCAGGATGATCTCCTCTTTAGAATCATTGGGGGTTTTCTGCAGTATTTTGTTGAAATACATTTATCTGCTTGAAAAATTCATGAGGCACACATATAAATTTCTTGGTCCAGAATAYCAAAAAGTATTTGAAAAGGCCCTAAACACTTGTGAATGTATCAGTACAAATCATGCACATAGTCCCAGGCTACAGAGCTGAAGGAAAAACTATTCTTTTGACACCAAAATTTTAAATTTTTCCCTGTAACTGTTTTTGAGGAAACAAGCAAATCCCATCTACTAGCACCATTCCCCACACAAACCTTAAAATAGGCATTTGTTTAGCCTTGCAGAGAGCTTCATAGCAGGGAAGTAAATTATAATTTTGCTCAACTTGTCATGTCTGTCAGTCTTCAATGGCAAATTAACTGCTACAGGAATAAATTAAAGAATTCATGGAATTTGCAACAAGTGAGAATACAATTGAATTCAACTTTTTTGCAATTAYTCTTTTGTGTGAATCACAGATTCCTGACAATAACACCTGTAGTAGATGTAATAACTGTTCAGAGAAGCCCCCAGAAAGAGAAATGCCACCTTAATCTTTCTGATTTTAAAAGCATGAGATGCAAATAATTTCACATAACTCCTATCTCCGAGATTTAGAYGTCTGTATTTAAATCAGTCAACATAGCTCCCTTTTGAGACAACAGAGTTGTGCTGGTTCACAAGCAACAAGTATATTAATATTTTTGATCAATTTTGGTATTCAAGTTAATTATAGGATTTGCATACAAATTTCTATATGAAGTAGGATGAGCTATAACTTATGTAAGCACCAAACACYGAACAGTTTGAAGTTGTAGTCTAAGTCACTCTGCCTAGAGAAGAGCAACGAACAATTACTATCTGTGCCTTCAGGGAGAGGTTCATTTGATGCATCCTGTAGTATGCAACTAAGATTAGATGAGTTGCCTTCAGGAATTGTCTATTTTTCTCTGTAAAAGGTAATTTGATTTGTTTTTGATTATCTGACTTTAATGTTGTGTTAAATTGGTATCACCTACTGATTCTGTAGTTACTTGTGTGAAAAAGCAGCAGTGCAATGACAGTAATGTCTTGAAGGTCCTTCTAAATGTAGCTATGTCAACAATCCTTGTGATATCCAGATACATATTTATTTAAGAAAGCAAACAGATGGCTTGAGAAATGCAATTAAGTAAAAATTCTCATCTGGCCCTGTCTAAACCTAACTATGCAGAAAATCAACAACAGCACTTGCTTCTTGGAACACACAAACTAAGCACTGTTGCTATTTTTTTTCCTGTTTTTCCTTCTGTGCTTTGTTTTATGAGTCATTGCTATGTTTCCCATGCCCTGAATAAATATTTTACCTCACTTTTTTTATAGATTTCTATAAAAAGAAAAAGGTGTAACACACCTTCTATTAACTGCTTTTTATCAGCCAATCTCACCAGTATTAGCCCATTTTTATTTTGCTTTTATGTGATGTCAAGCTGCTGCCATTGTGTTATTCAACATGAGCCTTTGTACTGGGTCTTGCTTTGAGACAATAGATTTTATTCATTAGCAKCCATATGAGTCTTTGGTTTAGATTTGTGACTACATCAGTGTTGATAAGAGATCAGTCTTTTARTTATTGCTGAACACTGCACAACTTCGTTGTTCCTCACTCTACCCACCAACAAGAAGGCCAGGGGTGGCCAAATTACTGGGAAGGAGCACAGCCAAAACAGCTGACCCAGCTGACCAAATATACTGTATGGTGTCATGCTCAGCAATAAAAATGTGGAGGGGCTGGCCAGGAACAGTTCCCAGCCAGGCTTTACTCCAAGACTGGCCTAGCAATGGTCTGCTTATAGAAGGTGGTGACAGACTGACTTTGTTTTACCTGTCTGGGGTTTCTTTGGTTTTTTTTGCTTTTTTTTTTTCCCTCTCCCTCCATTTATTAAACTGACTTTATCTTGACCTACAAGACTTTTCTTGCTTCACTGTTCCCATTCTGTCCAGCATCCTCTKAAGAGGAATGTGACTAAGTGTGCAGCTGGTGGGCTCTAAGTTGGTAGCTAGGGTCAACCCACCTCAGCATTTCTAGATAATAAAAAAAAATAAATAAATCAGTAAGTATAAGTATTGCCTGTAAGAAATTTGCATTTCCCTCTTCTCATCTCTTTCTCTCTTTCTCCCTCTCTGTCCACCCCTCCCCCACAAAATAGTTTCCACTGTTAMTAATTGTCCTGAAGAAAATTATTCAAAAGTTTATCAACTTTTATCAACAGCAAATAAACAAAATAAGCTTTGCAAAAAGTTTAKGGATATAAACAGTTGCCTTGTTAATTTTAGTGTTCTAGTTTCAACACTGCATAAAAGTCTACTTCAAAACATTCACTTTCAGAGCTTGTATGTTTCACTCTATTCAGCAGCAATTTAACCAATTTAGAGATAATAACAATAAGAAAATAATATGCTGCCTCTTTTCTGGCTGCTATCAAGTCCTCAAAATTTGTACTAGAAAAAAAGTCTAACTAGCTCCTCAAAGTGAATTTGTTTACTTCACTGTTTTAAGTCAGCATCTTCTTCTTTAAACAGTTATGATAAATAGACATTACAAAAAGCTCCGCTACATAATTGCAAACTAAAATAGGATAGTGTCTGATAATAAAAGTTATCTCTACTGTGCATTTTTTCTGTGCACATTTTTATAATAATATAGGTTAATCATATATAATAATATGCATGTATATTTTGGCAGGAACTTATGTTTGAGGTGACTCTCTTTAATACAACCTCACAGCATCTGAAAGGCTTTAAACTCAGKATGTTATGGAGGGGTTGAATAAAAGGTATGACACTTCTTTGTCTTTAGAAAACCTGAATGTGACAGGGAAGCATAAAACATAAATTAAAATAATAATTACAATAATCAATAGTAATAGTAATAAGACCATCATCATCAACATCTAGATGATTTTAACTGCTAAAAAGTTTAATTTACATTATCAATTTAATACTGTAATTACAATWGAGCAATTTAATATTTTTTGTGCAATTACACAGAAAAATTTTGGTTTAATTTTAGCTTTTGACARGTCATACTTCAACCCATGATTACAGCTCTAAGGAGATAAGTTTAGTTCATTTATAACAAATCAGAGTGAGATTTTTACTGTGGCAATATATTTAAGCATGCTGTAACAAAAGTCTCAAATATTTGTTGCTTTTAGGTGGCATGAGCTGAGGTGTGGTGCAGATGAGCACTCTGGCTTAGCTTAAATTTATTTTTTTTTAATTACCACTATTTCAATGAACTGAGATTCTCTGTGCTACTCTTTAGCTTATTACCATTCTTATATCTTATCAGACATCTCTTCTTAGCAAGTATCTAAGATCTGKTTTATGCATCTGCTAAAGCCTCTTCTCCTTTAGTCAATGCATTAATCCAGACCAATTTAGAGCCATGCAAACCCATATGCCCTTGGGTAAAACTTTTAGAGATAGCAACTATGCATACTCTTTTATCAGCTCCTGTTTCATTCTAAGTCTGGCCTTAAAAGATGTACTTCCATAGAAGGTTGAGAATATTGTGCAGTTAAAGAAGAGATGACRTAAAATAATTTATGTTTTGCTTCTCTTTAGAATCATCATAGCATCTCCTGAGAATAAAGAGGAAAATGRTCAGAAATTTATGCATTCAGACTGAGATAACATGTGCCTAAATATCTGCTCATAAAGCAGGCTAAAATAAGACTAGTTTAGCAATTAAGATTGAAAATTCAACAGAGATTATCTAATTATCAGCTGAAATTATCTTCTCATTGAATAGACAGAAAGCCCTAAGAAAATTCAGTATTTGTGCTGGCAAAATTCTAATGTCTTCAATTTTAGCAAAAGCAACTTTAAATTCAGATAATGAGCTAAATAAATCTCAAATTTTTAACAACTGGAGCAGAGCAATAATAAGATTAGCATTAAAGCCTTTATAGCCAACATACTGAGCAATTTTATACTTCATTTCCCTTATTACTCTACCTCCTACAATTTTCTTTACTCTTTTGCCCTAAAAAGGGCCGTATCTGAGACACAGAACAGGCCAGGTATTTATACCAGAACATGTCATTTTCTCACAGAGGACTCTCATGTTTGTCCTCCACTGTCACCAGTTCACTGAGAAGACTTRAGAGGCAAATGACCTTGTTTTGGTTGTATGTCTGTTCCTTTGGTTGCATGTGTTGTTTTGTTTTCCTGCAGTATGAATAAAACCCACAGACTACATTTGAGAACGAAGTCATCAGGTCATTGAAAACCCTTGCAATGCACTTCTCAGCAGCGGATGGTATTACAAATACATCAAATATAATGCTCTATGTTCAATTAACAGATCAAACACTACTCAAAATAGCAACCTAAGTCTCTCAAGAGATAATCAGAGCAGTCAGCATTGCTCCTTGAGTCAACAGAATTTTTTTTAACCAGAAGGGCAATTCTTCTCTGTGCAGATGATGATGGCAAAAGCCTCTGCAGGGAGTCAAAAAGCTGCCAGAAACCTCAGCAAATATAAAGAACRCTGTTTTGGCATCCTTTCATAGAGACAACTTATTTACGCAGATAGAAAACTGTACATATTGAAAAAATGAATCTGCAGAGCAATTTTTCTTTCTTACAGAGAACAAAGACTTATTAGTTACTTTTTATTATAGATCTTAACACACAACTTGGAAAATATTCAGACACACAATGGTAACATATAAGAAATTTTTGTTTCTAGGAAATGAAAATGTCTTGAATACTGTCTTGAACATTTCTAAATCTTTAGACAGTATCTTTTTCTCTGTGTTTATACAATAAAATTTTTGATCATCTATTTTAAACRAGGAGATGCTGGGGCTTTATGATTACACAAAGAAAGACACTTAGACTTTACAGAAGTCTCACTTCAAATTGTATTCATTAGATCTAGCATTATAAAGGAAGAGAGAATAATACAGACAATCACTTACCTCTTTCAGTGGTGAGAAGCTTGATAAGTGCATCATTGAAGATCTCCAATCCACAGGCAGCRCACCATGAAGACCCCATTTGTGGAAAGGGTTACTTCCTTTTGGTCCTTCAAGATGTCACAAAATTTTCTTTCAAGAAAACAACACTATTCTTCATTTCTGCTATCAAACAGAAGGGATGTTTGCATGAGAACTTCTTGCTGCACTACTGGGTAAAGGCAAGGCCACAGAGGTAACATAATTGTGCTGCCTGCAGCTCCTCCGTTATTGGCCAATTTTGTTCTGCAGACAAGGGATTTGCTCAGCACAGCAAGGTCCTGAAGGCCAGGGTGTACATCCACCTCAACACAGCAAAGGACAGCACATGCCTGGGCCTATTTTGTGGGTCATGAACTCTGTGATGTAGAACAATCTTACAGTGTGGATTGCTGCAACGTCTCCCTTGGACACAAGTTTTACCTCCATCTAATGGAAGAAGTTCTGGGTGATCTTTGTTTTATTTTGCCTTGGAGAAAATTACACTTTTTGAGAAGAATGTTTTTTTTTTTTACTCAGCCAACAGTGTGTGCAAATCTCATTATGTGACAGTRTGTGTGCATCTCATCTAGTCCTRTTAATCAAAAAGCTGAAAATTCTGTCCTTCCCTTACCTSTAGGGACAGTAAAAAGGGACAGTCAYCCCTACAGTATCCTCAGATGGCTTATGTACAGTAAGTAAGCTTTGGAATATTCTTAATTCTCATTAATTTATAAGGGACATTAAAATAATATAGATGATGCATGAACTTCTGAGAAGTTGAAGTTAGATGAGATGATTAGCAACTCTTCTGTAGGCTAGTTACTGCACACAGCTTTTTGTGTTTCATTTAGTCAAAAATGTAAACAGTCTTTCTCTATCCTTACTGTATGAAGACTTAAAGAATTGAAAGATATTCAGATTACAACAGTTGAACTGACAACTTTAATGTGGCTGGTGAAGGCTTTTCATATGCTACCTTTGCATAATTTTGAGTGTTGAAGTTAGCTGGGACAGGGAGTTATTTATATTGAGGTTTCATTATCCTTTGAATGAAAAAATCTACTTTTTCCTAGGGGGAGATAGGAACAATGTCAAATCCACAGAACAAAAGGAAGAGAACTCAGGAGCAGAGTAGCTGCCTTCCTATGTGTACCCAAGGACATGCCCTTTTATGGCAAACAAACTGGTGCATTACCTGCAGTATATGTGACAGTATAAGCAASCTACTACTACTCCTAAAAATAAAGAACTAAAATTATTGAGACTATGGAAATTAGTTAGTTCTTATTTAAACATTGTGACATTATAACTGAAACAAACAGCTTTTAATACCTTTATTTGGAAAATGTTAAATAAATTTAAGCACTATTAAATATTTTTTTTTGTTTTAGAAGTTATAGATAGGAGTGATTCACAACTTTTTTATGAATTGGACTCCGTTTAATTTATGTTTAGACCAAATAACCCTGTAAACACAGTTTGGAAAAGTTTCTGGGTTTTGCACATATCTAGATTTACAAAATTACCTGAGATAGATTAGAGACTGGTGGTATAGCTCATTGATTCTGAAACTAACTCAATTTACAGCAGTTAAGAATGTGACCAAGTAAACATGTTCTCACTCTGAGATATTAATATTAAGGCTTGTTTCTTTTTTTAAACAGTCAGTAGAGAAGGACATGTTAATCTCTTCCCTTCTGTGTAGAGAAAGACACTACTGGACTGTACTCATATTAGATAAAAAGCAAGATATACTTTACTGAACTAATTTTGTGGTGAAGAGTAYCTTGGTTATCACTTGAGTGCATTTCCTAGAGAAAAAAGAAAACTGCATTACTCTTATTGAATCTCRCAACTAAGTCTTTAATTAGCTTTTAATTTGGGTTCCACTTAATTTGTAAATGGACCTTTTTTTACTGAATTAAAGCTGTCTTCTGCACAAAGTAGAAATAAATTTCTTATKCCTACTTGGATACTGCCTGATATCTACAGGGTTTTTTTTTTGTTTTGTTTTTTTAAGCTCAGAAGTTGCATAACAATTTAATTTAACAAGATTACCAAGCTTCACCTCTATACAGAAAATTGACATCTGTCAGCTGTGAGAATCACCACAGTCCTAGGAAGAACCCATTCAAAACACTTTAATGGAACAGAAATGAGAAACACTCAATAAAGTCTTCTTCAGAACTAAAGGTCATACATGCTACRTATGGGGTTAAGAATGTATGTCCTGATAATGTTTCAGAACTCTAAAAATAATGCAAAAAATAGTTGCAGTTAAAATTTCAGTAACAGTAAAGCTCACTTGAAAGCTAAAATGAAGAGAGAGAACACTTACTCAATACAAGTTAATAAGTATTAGCTTCCTATTATATATTCCTGTCTTCTGCTGTTATGTTCCCCTTCTGTCATACTGTGTACTAAGGTTAAGAGCATCAGTCTTAGTAGGACTGGGGGGGCTACAAGAAACCATCAGTGTCCTGAGCTGTTTGCCAAAAGTAATGGATTGCTAATGGTGGGGAGTTCTTCTGCCTTGGGCTTCAATTTTTCTGTTCTCTATTTTCTCTCTGAAGTTAGTTTTAGCCAGCTCACACAGGTGCACTCCTGAATTGATCAGCTTTTGATGACTGTGTTCTGTTTYCATAAACTGGAACTTTTGATGTCACCCTACATGCACACTCTTCAACACCACATTTAATGCTGCTGTCACCAGCAATTCCCCTCACAAGAGATGGTTATTTGTTACTGCTACATAATCTGAAGGAGATTTTGGCAATACTTAGCCAGATTGTGAGACAACTAGTATCACAGGGAAAGCAAAGCAACAACAGCTCGGGACAAGGCAACTGTGCTTGCGTCCTGAGAGACAGCACTGCCAGRTCAATTCAAAGCCTGAGGCTTTTTACAAATAATGACAAAACATCATATTTCCTGGGCTACAGAAAGGCTACCCTTTGGCAATCCTGCTGTGCTGTGTACTATCTAAGTATGAAATTGGATTCCAGGACAACCAGAAAATTTGGCCTCACTGACCTTTGTTGCCCTTACTTCTTTCTGCTGCTAAAAAAGTTAACAGCCTTTGTGGTAGCATAACCCAATTACATGACCTAATCCTTCACAGGWACTTATCAACAACTGCAAAAGCTATTGTAATATTTTAAAAAAGGTAAGATATATTGCATAAATATAATAGTTATTCAACTACTACTTTTGCAGATATTCTTCTGAGTTACCTAGAAAAGTGTAAGAATCAATCAGTTGATTACTCATATATTAATCAAACCAGCAAAAATAGTCATAAGTGAGATAGAGGCACAGAAAATCTATATTCTTCAAATATTTAGTGAATATGTTTACTTTAAATCTTATGTTCTTTCCATGCCTTTTTTTAACAATTGCAGTTACAGTTTTCTCTCACTTGAAGACTTTGATACAGAGATAACTTGGTATTGTATTTAAACTACTCCAATGGTGAAGTGATATTAAAACTGCAGCAATCCTATAGTACAACTGGTGCCAATTWACTTTCCATCCACCCTCCATGGTCTTTTAAAAATTTAGTTGTTTTTGTGTTTGAACATTTTACCTCTAATACCTTCAATATTCAACTGAACTTATTAATAGCTGTGGAAACATTTTTCAACATTGGCGCAACTGTCATTATTTTCTATGCAAGAGATTGTTGAACAAAAAAATAAAAGAACCCAACTCATCCTAATATTAAAAGCTATTTGCAGAATTCATCTAGAAATAAAGATATGAAAAGTGTACTGTGATATAAAAAATAGATGTAACATAGCCTTCATTCCATCTGAGAAAAGACCAGTGTCTGTGTTTGCACATGCATGAATGTGTATCATCTTTTATGACATAAACAACTAATTTTCTGCAAAATGAGTGTAAGAATGGTTTTAAACTGGATGTGAGGACTGACAATATATGTGCCTTCTGATGTAAATTTCCTTTCAGAACTAGAGGTGGAATGCATTATTCAAAGTAGTCTTATCAGTTTTGCAAAAATATTTTGTGAAATTTTTTCTATGAAGCATGTGTTTAAGCAGATAGCTATTTGGAATCCTTTTCTAATGGAAATAATTCTATTCTTGTTCAGTGTTTAAGATACATTTTTAGTTAGAGTATTATTGATGTGTATTAAGAATGTATGTATTTAAATTACTTACTGGATGGACTGGTTTGGAAAGCCCCAAAATTTCATTATGCATTTTTCAGTATTTAAAAATATACTTAATAAATAAAAATGCAGTTGCTGTACTTTGTGATCATACTTTTTTTTTTATTTCTTAYAACATTTTGAATGTAAAATCATCTTGACATATTTCTTTGTCAATATATGATGTATTTCATTTCTTAAACCACTCCAGTGACATCTACCAAAATGCTCTTTAAGGATATAGGATAAGTTCTTTATCTTAAACCAGTCTGAGACTATTGTGAAGGAGGATGTTACCTGTATTCATTTCCTTCCCTTCAAGGGTGATTTTGTCTGTYATATTGCCTCTGTCTTCCTTTGTACCTTTGTTTAAGGCTAGGAAGATACTTCCTGCCATGTGAATCACAAGTATTTATAGTATTCATAYATATTATAGTGCAATATTGGCCCTTTATATATTAAAACCTTCCAAATCTTTTTTTTTTTTTTTAATTTAGCTCTCACATTGCAATAAATATTAGATTAGTCAATGAATAAAAKGAATTGATGTAACAAAGCAAGTCCAGAACGAAGGAAAATAAATGACATAATCTTTGCAAACACTGCCATCTCTGTACAACATTCTACTAGGAATAAAAATCTGAGTCATAATTTTCAGAACATGGAAATAAATAAAGTTGTTTCATGGATTTTTTTTTTTATTATTGGATGGTGTGTGTTAGGGACCTTACTGTTTGTTTACTTTTCTCTCTCTCTCTCTCTTTCTATATATATATATAGAGAGAAAAAAATATATCTCAAAGTAGGAGTGTAAAATAAAGCGTCATGTTAGGGCAAGTCTTCACATAGTTCCTCATTATTTTTCTCTTAGTATTTTCATCCTAATTTGTATGTTCTTTAAAGAATATTTTTAAATTTACTTCTTTGAATTGTGTGTGTTTTCATTTGCACTTAGAACAAAACTTCAGATTCTTTTAGGTAAATAATAATTTTCCATTAAACTATATCAAATTAAAGAAAAACAAACAACTAATTCTCTGATGCCTATATCATCTCATTAGTCTATAATTTTCAGCAACTTTTATTATTTCGTCTGACATATCATCTCTAGAAAAAGCTAGTATTTACCAAACATTTAAATATGCATTTTCGTTGTCATTAAATAAATGTCCATATTTAATTATTTAACAGAGGGATAGTGTCTGTTTAGAAAGGCTTGCATAAACAGCAAAGGAAATCTCACACCTGCAGGCATTCGTATTCATGGGGAAAAATACTCACTTCAGTGCATCCCACAAATGTGTCTGAATACAGGCAACCCAGGTGATTTCTGAAGGAYGTAAAAAGACAATTCTTTGACTTACATGCTCAACAAACCAGTAGGATGATGTGTGCCRCTAGATTTACTGATCCCAAAGCAGGGCAGAGTTGTGAAGGTTAATGGCAGACTTGGCCATTCACATTGGTTGTGAATGCTGGAGAACTAGAGAGGGTGTACCCTGAGGAGACTGAGAAGTATAATGGTAGCAGAGAGATATTCTTCAAGAGAGCAGATTTTGGCTTGTCAAGGGATCTGCTTGGGAATATTCAATGGGAAATTGCTCTGAGAGGATAAGGAGCCCAGGACAGTTATTGATTTTCAGGAAAAAAGATTCTCAGAGTGTAAAAGCAAGGTGTTCCTTGCAGAAGGTCAGGCAAATATGGCAGAAAGCCATCAAGATCTGGACAGTGATTGCCTGATTGAGCTCAAATGCAAAAGTGAAGCACATCGATGGTGGAAGAAGGGATGGTGGAAATAAAGGGACATTGCCTAAGTGTGCAGTGGGGAGTTAGGAAAGCCAAAACTCAGATGCAGGAGTTGTTTAGTTWACGAGGAAAAAGAAAGAACAAAGCCGAGGGTTTCTCTAAGTACATTGTCAAAGAAAAAAGGTTCAAAAAAAGCCTTAACCTGTTTCTCAGTGAAGTAGGGCACCTAGTAACAAAGAACTTGTAGATGGATAGCATATTCAACACTTTTTGTGCCCTGTTTTCAGGGTCAGAGGGGATGTGCATGAAGTTTCTGAGTGTTTGGAACCTGCAGGCACCACCAGCCCTGATTGTCCTGGTCCAGCCCCACTTTGTCTCCCCCCACACTGACCAATGCCCAGAACCCATTTCAGCCATTGCTTGGGCCACTAGCCTCTGCTCCTGCAACACTGCAGTGGGATCAGCCTCCACATCATCCACAACACTGTCACTCACATCCCAGCTGTCCCTGTCCCCAGCTGCCTGATGCCTGGACCTATATTCTACTTTAYCTCCATGCCATTAAAGGTATCTCTTATTTGCTAGTGGTAGTTTAAACATTACAGTATTTTATTCTGTAGGCCCATTTTCCACATGTATTCAAAAKTATGTTGAATCATTACAAGGATAAAACTAAAACACTGATTCTTCAAAGATTTGTACACATGCTTAACTGAGATCAGTTCCATTGACTTCACTATTTGACTTCAAACTGGTCCTTTTCATTTATGGTAAAGTTAACCACGTGTATCCCCATGATGCTTTGAGCTCTACAGTCTTCTATTTAACTTTTTTTTTCCCAACACTTGAATTGYATGTGGATCTGCTAAAATTAGTATTGATTTAGGCAATTAATATATTTGAAATAYATATATATTTGGAAACAATTGCAAAATATTAATTTTATTGCTTTTTATTCAAATCAATAAAATYAACAAATTTCCATATTAGTAAACATAATATCTATTCTGCAAATGTAAAAGAAGAAAAAATGTGGGTTTTCACATAGTTGATTGAGTTTTCTGGCCCAAGATTTTTATATGCAAACAAATTGTGAGAGGAACAGAAATGACTAAGGATATCCACCACAAAATCTTCCAGAGTAAGGTCAAACAACACCATTAAATCATCAGTCTTAGCCCTTTCCAATTACAAAACTCTAAACTTTACCCAGTTTTATTGAGCTCTTCTGAGCTCAATAACTTTTATTTGAGTAGACAATAACTTGTGTTTGGCTGAAGTATATCTCCTAGAAAGGCAACCATTCTTTATTTAAAGGTTTCCACAGACAGAGAAATCTACTTCATCCCTTGGTAGCTTGTTTCAGTGATTAATTGCCCTTGCAGTTAAAAAGATGTGCCTAAATTCTAATTGGAATTTATCTGGCTTCAGCTTGCARGCATAGGTCCTTGATAGTCCTTTTTCTGCCAGACTGAAGCCCGTTAGCAATGGGCATTTTGCCCCTGTATAAGTACTTATGAGTGCAATCAAATCACTTAATCTTTTTCATCAACCAAATAGGCTGTGCTCTAAATCTTCCACCATGAGGCATTTTTTACAGCTCTTGGAAATGTCTCTTCTCTGTACTTTTTAGAATTTTACATCTTTTAAAAATATGGACACTAACTTTGTATATTGGTCTCACTGAGCTGAGCAGAGATATCACCCCTTTTACTCTTATGTTCCTCTTTTTTATGTCTTTCAGTATTCTTTTCTACCAGTAATAAGTATTCTCCGAAAATTGCAAAAAATCTTTATATTTTTTTCAGAATAATTGCTTTCCAATTTCATCTTTATTCTTATTGAATAYATTTCTTTAAATTTCAGCACTTTAATTGGAGTGTGGTCCTTTACTTTGAAATTTCAAAGTGAAGCAGACTAATTTTTCTGACTCTTCTGCTTACATCTGGTTTATATTATTATTATAATTAGCACCATTTGAAATCTATAAGTCTTTGTTTTATCCATTGTTAAATTTAGTTGACTCTCTCACTTACTATATAATATCCAAAGCTGGTTATTTCTGAATTATTAAAAAAAAAAACCCAAAGCAAAATAAAACTGATTTCYCGACACTGGCAACTGTTCCAGGTGTGTCACTTGCTAATTTTTTTATTTACTGATCTTGTATAATGCCAGAATTTTGCTATTTTTTAAAATATTCTTCATTTAAGAATAAGAGAGGATGTAGGCATCTGAAGGGGAGAATTTTTTACATGCTCTACATATATATCTAAGGAAACAGCAGTTTTCTCTTCTCTGGGTTGTTCTTGCTCCTGTTGCTGGTTTTATTCTACTCAGAATAAATAATAAAAAAGAAAAATACAAGGAAAAAAGGAAAAGCACATCAAAATAAAACTGAGAATATATTTTTTGTTGYAAAATGCAGAATAGCATGGTCTATTGCTAATAGCTAGTATACWGAGTGAGCTTTTTCTTCATTATTGACTAAATAATTTGTTCCCTGATGGACAAAGTTACCTAACTCCTTTTTTTAACCAATTCCTTCACATTCAAAACAGAACATTATACAGTTGTCTTATTGTTCTTTATTGAGGCAATCAATATGTATTCCACATAAACATATTTCCATGACAAAGATTGTTCATRTTTAAAATTGTCATTTGATACTTTCAGAATAGAAATGCAGTTTATTTTATTTATAATGTGATGAATTTCTTGAGGTTTTTTTCTGAAGATTCATTTAAAATCTCTCTCAGAAAATCATACTTCTATCTCTGAAAAACTTTTGCTACTTTTTGATCACAAAAGTGTCACTACTTTGGCAATATGTGCCATGACATCATATTCCACTTTCACAAGGGTAAAAATGAGAAATGTGTGTAGGCAGTTCCAAAACTGATTCTGGAACACATGAGCACTTGCAAATTTAATGGAAGTCAAGAGCTATAGATAAACATTATGTGGGGATAATGGTAGGACTACCATTAGTGAACAAATGTGTTCACAATGACAACTACTTAGAATTAACACATTGGGTTCAGCTCCCATGTACACCTACAAAATCCATAGATTCATCCACAGTTTGAAATTTGACCACCGAAGTTTCTCCTCTGCTATGGGCAGAAAAGCAGTTTAAAAATTTATGGATTTTAGAGAAGCCAAACAATTGGCATACAAGACAGCTTCCCATTGATCTGTGTGCTTAATAAAGCTAAATGTTAGGAAGACTAATGTACCATACTGATGTTTTAGGAATTTCATTAGTGTATTTGAACGACTATCATAACTCACTCACCTCTGCTGAGTTTATGAGCCATGGGTTTTCTCCAGCTCATAAAATCATCTTGCTTAGCACAATACAGTGACTGATAGCATCAGAGATGACACTTCTTGAAGCAAGGTGACTCTTTTTTTTCCCTTCTTTTTTTTAATGAGTTTTGTAGGACAATGCAGGGATAGAGAAAAGACTGCTGAATAAGAAGAATCTGATGAAATATTATTCTGACTTAGTGTCAAAATAAATAGAAATACCCTAGGTCTACTGGTCTTTGTAATGTTGAATGTAAACTGTGACAATGTTAACTTCTGAACTACTGAGAAATTATTTCTGTTTTTCTACTTTCTTAGGTGTAGAACTCATGGCACAAAAAATCACCACTGGAAATAGTAAAGYGGCTTTCCGTCAATGGGTCTTTATACTGAACATTCATCTAAACATTTTGAAATTAAGACCATTTACAATTTACCTTTATRTGGCATGAAAGAAGGTACCTCGACATTTGTACACATTTTCTCATTACAAGCATCAAACCCRTTAATTTTTAGATAGTATTCTTACCTCTTTTTAGTCATCTTATAATGCAGATACCGTCTTAAGTAATCATCCATATCTCCCTTTGTCCATGGACCAAAAAGGAGTTCCAAAATATGTGATTTCTGAAGTATGATTTATCTTCCAATTACAGAAAAGGAGACCTTAAAGGAACAGACCAAATATAGATCTTTACAATGAGATACATAAGCTTTTCATACCTAGTTGTTCTTATTCTTATCCCTGAAGTAGAATCACCTACAAAGTATTATAAAAATATTTTTTACCTGGTTCAAAACAATTTGCTCCATGAGTTTACGTGGGTACTGGGTAAGACAAACCTTTGGATTTTAACAATGCTCATATTTAGTTCCAGTTCAGATGCCTAACTTAAAATCTACCTTGTGAATATGTGCCAAGTAAATGGGTTTGATGTCCAGGTTGTATGTCATTTTAAAATGAATGTTACATTATTTCTTGAGTCTTTCATCCATTTAAAGAACCCTTACAAAAATTTCTTCTCTGTCACTTTTTTTCTAACACATTACCAGAATGAATTCATTTTCAATTATGCAGTTACCTAATTTAGCTCTGTAAAAATGATCACTTTCTTTGAAATATAATTTAAGAGTAGCATAAGTGTCCTTGTATGCTATTGTATTCTTGAGTATTGTTGGTGTTTTAGTGTGTTCTTCTCCACACGACAAGAAGAAAGTAACCTTAGTTCAATGTCCCTTCCTGAGACTGAGAAGTTTATTTACATAGATAATTTTAATACTGTTTTTATAATTGCATTTTTATCAACTTATTCTCCAAGTTTCCTCACTGCTAAACATGTTCTTCTATTTTTTTCTGTTGCCTCCAATCATGACATCTACATTTATACTATTTTGGGTGAGGGTACGTACATATATAGTTACAATTTCAGTTACGAGATTAAATTTAACTTTTCCTCCTTTTCTCTAAGATTAAAAGTAGAGAGTAATTTACTAACATCTGCTAAAGATCTAGATCCAGCTTGCCAAATGAAATGCTATGCCTCCTCTGCATATGTCATACAATTTCAGATACTAACACCTTTATCAGACCGAAGCTTTCACAATTTGCAAGAACATTTTAGTTTGTTGAGAGCTACATTTTTACTCAGAAAATGTGATTATCTCTTATCTGTTGTTGACTGAGTCCATATTGCATTTTTTATTTTCCTTGGATTCAGYTATGAATCTCAGATAAGTAGGACTGTAGTTTCTGTCATATGTTCCACGTTATTAAGTCTGAATCAGACTAATAGTGATTACTAATCCTTAAATCTGTAAAATACTTGTATGCCACAAAAAATAATGCATATTATAGTTAAGGAGATAGAGATAGAGGATAATATTAGGATACRGAGTAGAAGTTTTTATATTTTATGGTTTTGTAAATTTTTAGTTTAAAAAGTCCTGTATATTAGAAGTTTATCTTCTAGATATTTTCTAGAACATAGAGTGTCCTCTACTAGTCTAAACTTTACTAGGTCCTTTTGAACTTAAACTTGTAAAACATCTATTTCTTTGAGGGGTAATTACATGTTTATGAAATAACTATAAATAATTATGAAATAACTATAAACAAGTATAAAGCCTTCATGAGAATATGCAGTCTTGGATAAAGTTTTTATTATTTTGACCCCTATGTATTAGCACTAGAACAGCTGAGTATTCCTGCATTTTAGAATAAAACAATTCAGGTTGGAAGGGATGTTAAAGATCATTTAGTTCAAAACCCTCTCCTGTGGGCAGGGACACCTTTCACTAGATTGTGTTGCTCAGAGTTCCATCCAACCTAGTCAGAAACACTTCCAGGGATGGGACATCAGTAACTTTTCTGAGCAAGCTCTTGACTGCCTTACTGTCCTCACAATGAAGAAATCTTCCCAATATCTAATCTAAGTCTACTCTCTTTTAGTTTAAACCCATTCCCCCTTGTCSTATCCCTACATGCTCTTGTAAATAGYCTTTTACCACGTTTTGCATCTGTCATGGATGCAAAAGAATCTGATGGCTGTTAAAACTTCTCTTTTGCACAAAGAGCTGCAGGTATAAAGAACGACTGGAATTAACAACACCACAAGGAGGGCTTAGCAGCTTTGTTGGTATTACTGACTGGTGCTTCAAGTAACACAAYTGCCTAGCAAAACTCAGACAAATTACCCAAGGAATGGGAAAGTCAAAGATCAGTAATTCTAAGCTGTCACCCAAAACCAAGGCTTTCATGTAATACAGAGAAAATCTGGAAGCATTTTAAGCAGGGAGTTTTTCAATATCTATATACTTACCAAGGCTTAACTGATAGGAAAAGGCAGCTAGGCACACATTGTGTATCACTATGGTAACAGACAACCTAAAAACAATGTAATGGCAGTAGATTTAGAGTCATTGAAGAATAATAGGACAAAATATAATAACAGTATATGAGTAATACTATTGCATACAGAGGCCACAGCAAATTGTCTATTCTGTCTGAGGACAGCATATAGCTTCACTTTGCAATTTAGGGTGAGAAGTAGCTGAGTTATYACATCTACACCAAAGATTTTGGAAATATTTAAATCTTTTTAGAAAATTCAGAAATTAAAGGATCATAGAATCACCATGGTTGGAAGAGACCTTTAAGATCACCAAGTCCAACCATCAGCACTACCAAATCAGCACTACCACATTAACCCCTAAATTACTAAACTATGTCACCTCCCTGGGTAACCTGTTCAAATGCCTGACCACGCTATTGGTGATATTTTTTTTTTCCTAGTATCTAATCTGAATGTCCCCTGTATCAGTTAAGGCTATTTCTTCTAGTCCTCTCACTGCAGACATAGCAGCAGAGACCTCACTGCACCCTCCTGTCAGATGGTTATAGAGAGCGATGAGGTCACCCCTGAGCCTCCTCTTCCTGAGCCTAAACAAACACGGCTCCTTCAGCCATTCCTCTTAAGACATGTTTTCTAGACCTTTCACAAGCCTTGTTGCCCTTCTTTGGACATACTCCAGCACCTCAAGACCATTTTTAAAGTGAGGGGACCAGAAYTGAAGACAGCACTCAAGACAGGCCTCACCAGTGCCRAGTACASGGGTGAGATCACTTCCATAGTCCCAGTGGCCACACTATTCTTGATRCAGGCCAAGACACTGTTGGACCTTTTATTCACCTTGGTACAMTGCTGGCTCATTTTCACCCAGCTCATATTCAGCTGTCAGCCAGCATTTCCAAGYCTCTTTCTTCTGAACAGCTCTCAAACTACTCTGTCCCCATCCTGTAGAGCTGCAAAGGSTTGTTGTGACCCAAGGGCAGGACCTGGAACTYGGCCTTGTTGAATCYTGTTAATTTGTCCTTGGCMYATTGATCGAGTCTTTCCAWATACCTCTGCAGARCCTTCCTACTCTTCCTTGAGCAGATTGACACTCCCACCCTACTTGGGTGATTTATTTAGACAGCTAAAATATGTCAGAGGCTCATTCTTGCTACATTGACCATTTTCCTGAAATGACTATAAAAGGAAGCCTACACTATTCCTGGAATGTGTGTGTCTAGAGTATGATAATTGCAAATGATACAAACCTCTTCTAAAGGAACTGTTCATTACTATGTATGATGGTTTAAGCATGAAATGAAAGATGCTCTCTAATTTTCTGAATAGGATTTTTGTTGTTTTGTGGGATTTTTGATGTGGGTTTTTTTGGTTGTTTGTTTATGTGTTTTTGGGTTTTTTCATTCCTTTTGATTGGTTGGTTGGCTGGTTGCTTGGTTGGTTGTGTGGGGGTTTTTGTTTGGGGTTTTTTCGGTCTTGGTGGTGATTGTTTCATATTAACTAATGACCTATACTAGGRCAATTTTATTAATTACTGATTTTCCTTATCCATCTCTTTTTCTGTTAGATTTCMACCCTTGCCTTCTTTATATTTCAGCACTTTTGAATAAATGAGATTGCAGGCACTGTGTAGCAGATATTATTCTGCTAATGAATTTGTTAGATACCCTTTTGAGGTTCTTTAAAGCTTCTTATGAACTGACAGGA
>CADDXX010000112.1:2080100-2092087 GCA_902810485.1 Alauda arvensis
GTTTTCAGAATAAAAGAAACCTCAGAAATTCTGGATTGTTATGTGAATATTATAGTTATTGTTATGTAGGGATAACAAACTCTTGGAGCCTCTAAAAGCAGTCAGTAGAGGGAGCCATGCTCATACACAGTTTATTACGTGCCGCTGCAGCTTTATAAAATAACTCAGCTGATGAACAAATGAGATTTTTTTTTCATTTGCTGCAGTATCCTTTCATAGGAAGAGAATGTAATATGGAAAACACCAGACTCTTTCTTGACTGAATATCTTAGTCAAGTGAAGGATCATAGTAATAACAACATTAAGGTGCAGCTGCAATAATAGATTTGCTACATTTCATGATTTTTAGATTTACCAAGGGATTTAAACACTTAATATTAACCTCCRGAGTATTTTAGTGTGCAAATTCCAAAAATCACAAGAGGAAGAAAAACCTGCTGTACTGAACCTTATTCCTGTCAATAGCTTGGCAGTTGCTTTCATGTTCAGCTTCAAAATTTCTGAGTACTTTTGTATTAAGAACAGAGTGTTTTAGGGATTGCCTTCCCAGTAATCAGTGACTGATGATTTTTTTTTTAAAATATATAATTAGAGTACCCTTAGGTATTCTCACTGCTGAAATATTTAAACCACAGGAAGTTTGAATTCCCAGTGAAATGCAGTTGCAGCCATTTTATTCAAAAACGCAGCTGGAGCCCTTTCATGGGGATAATGAAGGTGAGTTCTTCACACTGAGAGGAGCATTGAAATAGGGGCTTGAGATCTCATACAATGGGTAAAGAAGGGAACACAGCAGCTATAGTACATGTAGTAATAAATATCATTCTTGCACAAACCCTTCTTCATTTTGACAGAGAGCAGTAAGCCACTGCTCATTAGCTATTACTGCCTGAAAGGACTCAGCCCACTACCAAGAACCCCTGCCATGCCACTATACTGTGAGGCATAGTGTAAGAATTACAGCTTTCAGGTTTTCTACASTGACTGAGGTGTGATTTATGGTGTTGAGTTGCTCTTCAACTCTAAGAATAAGGAAATTGTGTATAAAATGGTGGTGCAATTTTAAAATCTGTTGATGCTGTCTCTAACACAGATGTATGAGGAAAGTGCTGTGGTGTTTAGAGTTAAGGAAAAAGTGACTGAAGCAAAATTTTTCACAAACTCAACTTTATTCCTTGTGAATTACAGTAAATTTGTGTTTTAACCATGTACATATATACATGTAGAGGTAGATTTATCGGTGAGAACTATTCCATGGTTGGTTTTCTGCTCAGATCTGTGGAGATAAGTCTTCCCTATATTAAAWCTTTATGGGAATAATTTAATTAAAAAACAAACAAACAAACAAACAAATCTAAACAACAAGGAGACTGGTCTTCCTCTCTGCTGTAAAAGCTAAGGAAATTACAGCATTAGTACAAACATCAGTCTCATTAAAATACCTACTATCATAGGTTAAACTGAAGTTAAAACTACATATATGGAAATTCTATATCACAGTTTATTTCAGTACTTTTCTTCTTAGAGTCATCACTATATGTCAAATCATATAACTTCAGCTCAGATTTTTTCAAAAGGGTCTACCTACTCTATTTATATATTTTTAAGATTCCCTTTCTTTCATGGTTTTTAGCAGTTATCTTGTTTTGACATTATTTTATTGAAACTTTTAGTCTAGTATTTCTATGGCATAAACATGAACCCATTTAAAGTTTAACAATAAGGCACTTAAAKAAAAAAAAWTAAAGTAGYTTTCACATGCTCTTGCTCGTTTGTGAGGGAACTTACAGATCCAGACCTGTCAATTTCTGATTCAACATGGATGTAATCATTGCAGTGTCAAGGAAAGCAGCAAATTTCCTGTGGCTCGTGCTGTTACTGTAGGAGTGGATACTGTATCTACAGCTCAGATATGGACACCCATATAATCAGCAGTATGAAGTGATTTGTTCTRAGATGAAATATCAAGTTAAAAAGTGTCTTTCATAAAATGGATTTTTTAAATATATAAACTGTAATTGATGAAAGATTTGTAAAATTACATGYTAACCTGTTGCAGGAAATAATCTGCCCCTGTGTATTTTTCATACTACATAACACTGGAGATCACTCTTCTAGGAACCTTGTAGTAAACTTGCATAACATTTRTTTGCCCACTCTGTAATGGAGTTATGCATTAAATTTTCAATAAAGTTACTCTTTATGTTTGGAAGGTACAAAAATTTTATCTGTGATGAAAATGTAGGGCCTATAACTAATAAGAACATAATTTTTTTAGACTAAGCTGGACAGGAATACTTTGATTATAGACACATTTTCACATTTTGTCTTAGACTCATGTATCATARCTGCAGAATCTTCCCATTTTGAGTTCTGGGACTGGAGCAGATGGCAGAGATGTATTTCAAATAATGGTACTTGACATATAATTTCTATAAATAGCTGCACAGCTACAAGGTGTTATTTGTAATTTTTCTGTCTTGGGAAGAAACTAGAAATTATCTGTCACTTCRTGATAACTGTTCCTGAAATCTTCACAAATGGATAATTTTTTGAAATTTTTACCTTAAAGTATAGAGACAGATATCAAAGCAGATGTTCTTTTGCATGTTACCGGATTTCCAAATGTCTCCACAGCCTAGTCATAGAATCAATTCCTGCCACATATTATGCACACATATATAGACATAGAGTCATAAAGAAAAAATATGAAGCACATAAATTCTCTCTTTTTATGAAATGTTTATTAAGTTTATTTGTCATGATAAATGGGTCTACTAGAAAAATAAATTGTTTTTATACCCAAGAAAAACTACATAAATGATAAAATATATTATGCAACTTACTAGAGTGAGTTTATGTKCTAAATTGTTTTCCCTTCAGCTCATTGATACAAAGATTTAAAAAACCCAAAACTGATACTGAAATTATAATGAAATGTCAGCTATGGAGGGGAGAAAGTTGTACACCATGTCAAAAATAGCATTGCGGTTTTATGTCACTGGTGGGTGCTCTTTGGGAGAACAGTTAGTTCTTGTTTCAAGAAGAAGAAAAATGAAAAATGGTCTTAGACATCTTAGAGTTTATGGTAATATAAAATAACAAACTAATGCATCAGAATCTTGAGCCAATTTCCATATGTTGTATTCTGTTCCAGTATTGGTATTGTCATGTTTTCAATCAATGTTAACACAAACAAAACAAAAACCTCAGAAAATCAGGTACAACTTATGTAAAAAGTCTTGTTGAAAACAAGTTAGAATGAACAGACTGTGTGATTTAAATGTTCTTATAAATTTTTGGCAGCTTGAGATTTCCTTTATATCTCATTTACTCCATATTCTTTTAGTTATAGTAAGAAGGTAATGCTTCCTTTGCTGTGAAAAATGCTGTTGTTGCCAACTTTGTCATCTAAGCTTCATTTTTACGGTTCTAGCAGCATCAGGTTGTCAACATAAAAGCTAAAATATTCTGAACTCAATCAGCTTTCTCAGGCTTGTCTCCAGAGATGGCATTAAAGGGTTTGGATAACCTTATCTGTTCAATACAGAGGATGTTTGTAGCTTCTGCTGAGTGCTCTCTAGTGCTTCCTTTCAAAACTTTTAATGGACAGCAATATGTCTGTCTGAYCATATACATACTACTTACCACATCATCCTAGAGACTTTTTAAAACAGCCTGAYAGTAACCTTTCAGCCAGTTTTTATATGGACCAATACTAGTAGTATGACAGGGGAAAGAAACTCAGACATTTAATGCTACTCTTTATTTTGCTATAGTTATTACTGAACTTTTTAGGAGGTATAGGCAAGTTGTGGACTGCCTCCAGGAAAAAAAAAACAAACCAAAGAAACCGAAAAAAACCAAGAAAACCCCACCAAAACAWACAAAAMCAAGAAGCATATAATGCAAGAAAACTCTTTCATATTCAGAAAGTTGAAAAGTTGCCTTAATAAAGAAATATGGTATAGAACAAGACACACATTTGAACATCACTTATCTTGCACAGCTTTGAAGAATACAATTTAATATTTTATGAGATTGTGTAGATTTGCACTGGGAAGGTTACTAGTATTAGCAAATATTATTTCTACTGTTGGATGCATATTGAATTATTTCAGTGAAGCAGAACAGCTCTGATTGTGTTACAAAAAAACCCCAAACAATTTTTAAATGCTAATTCCAGTTACAATACACCTTCCTTTTTCTTTATTTTAGTTCTGCAGACAACATGCTATCCTTTAAGATTTTAAATTAGTGCACAGACAGATGTGAGGTTAAACTTAATACAATAACATTTCCATTTTATGTTTTTGAAAGMAAATGATAAGTTTTGCCAGTGTTACAATTGTATTTTCTCTTATTTCATTGGTGGGATTCTCATTGACATTTAAAGTAGAATGTTTTATCATCTATTTCTTCAGCAAAATCATACTCCAACATTTTGATATACCTCTTTGGGAATCAAAAAGGAAGTAAAACTTAACGTTCTGCCTTCAGCACTGTCTTTTCCTACTAATTTAATTTTATAATGGTGTATTCTGTATGGAACAAGGATTTTTATTTTCACTTAAGGTTATAATTCTTTACACAGGTAACACAGCAGAAGAGTTGGCCTGCTGGGATAGAACTACAGCTACTCTTAGTTGATACAATGCCCCTGGTAGTGGGTACTGGTCTATGCTGTCTTAAGGAAAATGTGTATATCTGTCATTAGCTCATTTGTAAGGTTAAAACCTTGGATGGAAATTTACACTCAAACTAATATAACTCCAGAACTTTCTTAGCGGGATAAAAAACACTGCATTTGAGCTTTAAAGTGACAATGCTGGGTTCAATCTCTTTTAGGAATGAACACCAGGCATACAACAAATTGCAGCTTTTGATTAATATGACACTGTTCGATGGTGCAGCACAGAAAGTGTGAGCAGTCTTTCCTTGGAATGAAGATATGCAGAGAAAAATTGATTCATTTACATAGGAGAAAAAAAGGAAAATGCTTCTGTGCACAACTACAGAACCAGTATTGATTTTGTTCCCAGTCACTGTCAAATGCAAAAATGCATAAACAATGCAAGGAGTAGAGYCTTAGTTGAGTCTTTATTAAGTTATACCCAGTAGAATTTGTTTTCCCATTTATTTTTCTTCTTAAACATTCAAAGACCACAAGATTGATGCAGATGTTAGCTTAGAGGAATTTTGTTAGGATAAAATGAAATGTGCAGTGAAAACTATGAACACTATGAACATTGACTTGAGATCTTGAACATGCTGATTCCACACACAGCTCCTCCATGAAACCAAATGCACTGGCTCATCTAATATTTTATGACTCAAACTGTTATTCAAGCATCTGAACCATATTGAAATAGTTGGAAGATATTATCCTTACATTAACTGACTCAAACTTCTCATATTGGGCTGGAGAGAGAATATCTTAACTAAGCTAGAAAAAGAAGTAAAAACATCTTAAACACAAAATGACAACAACAAAACCAAAAGCAAAGCAAGCAAAAAAAYCCATACTCGCAAACCAAAAATTAAATCTAAGTGTATTTTTTTAACATGCTCTGAAAAAAAMCAAAAAACCCTGTAAACATCCCTTCATTTGTGATAGAACTATTKTTAAAAAGAATGGGAAGAGATTTTTAGGTATCGGCCAGTTCATCTCTTAACRAAAGCRGAATCAAGTAAGTTTAAATAAATACTTTTTTTCTTGCAAATATTTTTTATCCATTCCTTAAAATATTTCTTTGCTACCTTTATAACATCCAAAAGTATTAAAAAACTCATTTAGTGTTTTAATCATATAACTCAATAAATTTTTTTCTCAGCTACTATCTATACTAACSGATCTTTTTCTCAATTCAATTATTTACTTTTCTGTTCTGAGTGAGGGAGAAAGTTTACCTCTTAGTGGCCATCCTTTTTCTTGTAACATTTTTTCATCCTTTCTGAGTCTCAGTTTTCTTTTTTCCAGACAACTCCACATATTCTAAGCTCTTCTTTGAAATATGGACAAGTAAAATAAAGTATAATAAAGCATGAGCTTTGCAGTGTCATGCTGAACTCCATAGCCTTTAACTGTAGAGAAAGCTGTTTCAGAGAGAGCAGTAGCTGTCTTTCACTGAATGCTGACCCATCCACACATCTTACCATCACACTCAATGCATAAAAGGGATAAGGATAATTTCATCTTCACTGTACAAATGATGTCTAGCAAAAGGTATTCCATAATACTAATCTTTTCTTCTGCATTAAGTCAAAATGCTATGTGATATAGAGACTGACCCATGATGCTCAGTAAGAGAATTTTTAAAAAAGCACCATAAGAATTTTTTTCCATAAATCTGTGGTTACCACATGTGAAAATATTACTTCTTCCTGGAGTTAAATTTTAAAATMTAAGGAAGRCTTCAAAACAAACACAGCTCACTTGTTCATATATGTGCAAATATAAATTCTGCCTCTTCATTGCTTTCTTTGGCTTTAATGGCTCCAAAACACGTCTTTGTTTCTGCATTAAAATAGTACTGAAAATGGTCTTGTGGATCCTAAGACAGATCAGTCAACATCTAACTTATACTTTTAATCTTAAGGAAATGAATTTCCACATAAGATTTCTGAATAAAACATGTAATGTCCTGCATCAAAATATAATCTCCACAGCAGAAACTTYAGCTATCTTTCTTCTTCAAAGCATCACAGATGAGAGTGAGAAACACTCGTATGGACAAGAACGTTGAGGACGTGAAAGAGGAAACTAGGAGAAATTCTTCATGGGGATTTTTTTTTTTTTCATTTGCAAACAAATGAACGAGTTATGCTCAGCTGGTRTCTTAATTGGCCTCCATTAATTGAGATACTCCCCCTGAATAGATAACCCAAGACAGTTATGGTCTTATTTTATAATTCATGTTTCACAAAAAAAGCAGGAATTTATCCGTGAAGAAAGAGTAGGATTATCATTTAACCAAAGTTTGACACATATAGAAAAAGCAACAAATACACTGACAAATATAGAGAAAGATGAAGTTGATTACCCATCCTTATAGTCTGAATAAGCAGTATCTATGCTATTTYCAGGGAGTTTCCTCTGCAGGCAACCTATTGCAACTACATGAATTTTACTGTAAAAAGGAAAAAAATATGAGAATTTCAGATGTCTTCACAAGTATGTGAGCATTAAATATTTTTCTCAAGTAGTCTCTTGTAATAAGGGGATCCATAACATTGAGACATTTGTCTATACAAATGTACTCAATGATGCCAAAACATCATACTTTGCAGCATTACTCTCTCATTGTTAYTCTGCAATATCCARTCTGTGGGTCATGGTCCTGAGCACRCTCCCYGCTCAGCACAAGGGTTTGCAGGTGTGGTRCAGTTGGGTTATCTAGGATCAGGCTACTGAGAAAGAGAAGGCTGAGAAAGGTCTTTCCTCACTGCTCGGGAACTCAAACACTCCTTCCTAGCTTGCCTGAACTGCTTGTCAGCATGTTAAAAGCAAGGTTACTCACCTTTTGAGACCAACCTTGATTTTCCAGCTTGARTTTGGGCCTACCTGGACACTGYRGACTTTTCTGACCATTTCTAGGCTCCTGACTGGTGCCCATCACAATCCACATGCTTTACTTGGTTTCCTGGCTGGGCACTGTGCCCGCAGGATCCACAGAATTACTCAGAATTGTACTCAAAAGGGCCTCTGCAGATTCTCTAGTCCAACATTCCTAGCAAGGCAGGATCACGCTAGAGCAGGTTGCACAGGAGGATTTTGAATGTCTCCATAAACCCTGGGGGCAACTTTTTCCAGTGCTCTGCAGTTGCAGCAGCTCCCTGATGCAAGGGTAAAAATGAGCCAAGGCACAGACYTCTTRTTTATTGCAGYACRGAGGGGGTCCTGGTTTACTCCTCTTTACAGTTTAGTCATCTGAACTCCAATTATTCCCTGACTGGCTGCAGAAGGCTCCTACTGTAGGTTTCCCTTGCAGCCTCTGATTGCTGGTTATTTCCTGCTAAACTATGACTGCATGGATTAGTTTTTAGTCTCTGAATGTAGGCTTTTACCCAGCTAGACTGTGACTGCAGATTCTAACAGGCTCTAACTGCAGACCCAGACTGACCTCACAGCAGTGATACTCTCCCCCCAGGATCCTGTTTCATGAGTCTCTCCTTCATACTCCTCAAGGTTCCTCCTCCATGATAATCCTTTCCTTACCAGTCAACCCCTCTTTTATCTCATTCATAGTTATTGGATATAGCTGTGACTCATNGACTTTTCTGACCATTTCTAGGCTCCTGACTGGTGCCCATCACAATCCACATGCTTTACTTGGTTTCCTGGCTGGGCACTGTGCCCGCAGGATCCACAGAATTACTCAGAATTGTACTCAAAAGGGCCTCTGCAGATTCTCTAGTCCAACATTCCTAGCAAGGCAGGATCACGCTAGAGCAGGTTGCACAGGAGGATTTTGAATGTCTCCATAAACCCTGGGGGCAACTTTTTCCAGTGCTCTGCAGTTGCAGCAGCTCCCTGATGCAAGGGTAAAAATGAGCCAAGGCACAGACYTCTTRTTTATTGCAGYACRGAGGGGGTCCTGGTTTACTCCTCTTTACAGTTTAGTCATCTGAACTCCAATTATTCCCTGACTGGCTGCAGAAGGCTCCTACTGTAGGTTTCCCTTGCAGCCTCTGATTGCTGGTTATTTCCTGCTAAACTATGACTGCATGGATTAGTTTTTAGTCTCTGAATGTAGGCTTTTACCCAGCTAGACTGTGACTGCAGGTTCTAACAACAGGCTCTAACTGCAGACCCAGACTGACCTCACAGCAGTGATACTCTCCCCCCAGGATCCTGTTTCATGAGTCTCTCCTTCATACTCCTCAAGGTTCCTCCTCCATGATAATCCTTTCCTTACCAGTCAACCCCTCTTTTATCTCATTCATAGTTATTGGATATAGCTGTGACTCATMAGGAGCAAATATTACAAAAGATTGATGCCACCTCCTCACCTCCTTTTCAGTCAACTTCCTTCTCCTCACATTAGCTGCTATGAAAGTGAAGAGTGAATTTTGAATAATTCTGTGCTGCTTACCTCTTCTAACTAGAGGGGGAGGAGGAGGAGGCAGGTAGAGCAGTGTTCTTTATCTCTTCCACCACCYGTCRTACCTCCAGGGGGACATCTGAGCCATTTAGGGCTCACTGTAACCCACTGGGCTCCAAGCAGGAGGAGCCAARCAATCCCACCTGGATAAAACCTGAGAGTCAGAACAGCACGGCAGTGTGTTTTCCACTGAAAATCCTCTGGAATCCACTGGAAAGAAAATATTTCCTTTTTTAATAGAGATATTAAAAATATATCAAATAAATATAATATTAATATATATATTTATATATATATATAAATTCAAATTTTCTCTCTTTCTCTCATAGACAGTTTAAAAAAAAATCACTACTTCTTATTTTCATTACAGAGACTAGATTTCAGAGTAATATGTGGATTTCTAACTTCTGTATTTGTGGTGGTGAGACACTGTATTTTATTGACAATCCTGAGCACCTAGTCTCAAAAATGTTTCTTAACTGATTCCTTGTTGGAAAGAGCAGAAATTCATCAGGAAGTAAGTGGTTGCTGCACTAAAAGGAATGTCATCATGACAGAGAAAAATAGGAACAGACAACTGACACTGCAGATTAATTCATAACATCATAGAATCAATCACTGAGGTGTGAAAAGTACCTTAGACAGGCAGCCGTCAATACTAGATTAACACTTCTCTTAGCTGCTGCTGATTTTCTTTCATAAAATATTATGGGTATTGGTGGTAAAAAAAAAACCCTCACTTATTCAGTATCTTACCTCTTAAATATTAAAATTTCTCTTCAATTTTGTAGGCAGTATGTATGTCTTAATTTATATTATGTATTCTATTTTTTCTATTTCCTTTCAAACTGATCTGTGGTTTATTAATGATTTGTAGGTATTCTATGCTTTTATTTAGATTTTTTAGGTGTTCTTTTTTGGCACCTTATTGTTTCTGCTGGAAAAATAAACAGTAACAGCCCAGTTATACACCAAATAATCTACAATTAAATCATCTGGACAAATGAAATGAGTTTTACTCTTCGTAAAAATGGTGGCTGAACTTCTCTCTAATTTACAGGTCATTTATCATTTCCCTTTTCATTTTCAGGGTTTGACAAGTAAGAATTTTCCACTTTCTGCTTCACAAAAATTATATAATTGTGTTTGGTATGCTCCAGATCATATATACTTTGAGAATTAATATGAGAAAAACTACAAAATACAGCCAATTATTTTCCCTTTAAAAATTATATTTTTCCCATTTTTCCTCCTTTTGTATGCAGGAGGAAGCAGTGGATATTTAAAAAAAGAAAATCTTAAAACTCTTTGAGGTTTTATTTCAACAGTTCTTGTGGATTATTTGAAACTTCTCACCTGCTTGACATCTGTGTCTGTAGTATTCACTTAGTGTATTTTTACAGTCCAGAAAAAACTCTCATGATTGTGCATACTTTGGCAAATGATACAATGGTGATTAAGTAGCAATTTATGAACACTACTCTAAGCTTCCTGAAGTGGACACAAACCTTATATATTGAATATGAAAGATACAGCACATGAACATGTAATGTAAACAGCCTTGAGTGTCACAATTAGGATGACATTGATTTTCAGTTAACTGACTTTCATTAATCCGGTGCAAACACAATGGGACAGTTCCACAAATTACAGCAATATCGTATGAACACTTCAAACACTCCAAACTCTGCCTACTCTTTCCCTACATTTTTACCCCTTTTCCTTCATTCAGTATATATCTATTATCTCGTGTTCTGTCACTTTAGAAGAGCATCAGTCTAAAAAGCTTTCACGGATCCTGAGTTTTCCTGTGACTTTATGGGATTACTTTTTACGTGCTTCTATTCAGACTGTGGCTACATCTGAAATTTTAAGGTCTTTGGTGCTTTTAACACTGCTTTCTTTTAAATTCATACCTACATTTTCTGCCAAAGATCTAAAAATGGCATATATAAAGTATTTAATTGACAGGAACAGGTCTGAGGTTTCTTCTTGCCCATTATAAAATAATAACGCATAAAAGACATCCATCAGGATAACATTTTTCTTTATCTGTTCAGATAAAGACCAGAGTTATTACTTGAGGTGACTATTGGTCATTGCAACCAAAGGTATTGTCCAAATTACTCCAAGACAGTTTTATATTACACAGGATAAATGACCGACAAAGTCATGATCCTGACATCCAAAGTAATCTCTGGTTTTATTTCCACAGAGCTAATCTCTTGATTGGCATAATGAAGTATTTTGAGTGATTACATTAAAGTATTGTAATTATAATCTAGCATTCAAGGTTAAAACTAAAAAAAAAAAAAAACCAAACTTTCTCTGAAATAGACATTTCATAGAAGCTAAAGTGCTTTACTTGCAATTTCATGGAGTAATATGATGGTAATAGGAGTGGAGATTAAAAATATTTGAAGTTTCTTTTGATTGCTCATTGCAAGTTCTTTTCCTTTAAAGTCTTACATGTGAATTCAAACAGGCCACCTGCAGAAGAAACAGAAGATTCTAGTTTTTTTAAATAAATTATAAGTTAACAATACCCTTTACTTTGTCTCACTGAGTAACTGGAACTATTGTGAATTTCTAAATTGCTATGTATAAATCTTCACTGCAGTGTACATTCATTAAATTAGGAAACGAAGGGAGAAATTTCAGTTGTTAAGTCTGAAAAAAGGAGACTTTTCTCACTCCAAAAGGCAAAAACTGTAAACAATATTTACCTTGATTTAATTAGGCATTTTACTAAATTATTAAAAAATGTAGGCAATGCTTCCGATTTGCCATGTTTACATTCACTTTCTCAATTTTTAATAGCAGGCTTTTAAGACTGGGAAGATTATTAGATTATTTTACATAGCCTCCAAGTCCACTGTTGTT
>CADDXX010000113.1:0-11446 GCA_902810485.1 Alauda arvensis
GTCTGATCTCGGAAGCTAAGCAGGGTCGGGCCCGGTTAGTACTTGGATGGGAGACCGCCTGGGAATACCGGGTGCTGTAGGCATCTTTTGCTGGGCTGCTGTTATGCTGTTGTGGACATGATGAGTGGCAGGAGGGCGTTTGCAGGTATCTGTTTTATTCCTTTGTTTGCCTTTGTTGTTCGGGTATCTTGTTTGTCGTGTGTTGCTTTTATGCTTTCTGTGCGTTGTGTGGTTTTGGGACTTGGTATATTTTTTGCTTTTGAGTTTGACAGCTCTGACATATGTGTGGGGTGTATTTGCGGTTGTGGGGCAGGTTGGTTGGGTGTTGGTGTGTACTTGAGGGTCGTTGTGCGGGGAGTCCCAGGGAATGCTTGGATGGGGGACTTTCTGGGAATACTGGGTCTTTAAGAGTTGTTTAGCATCCCCGTACTGACATTTCATTTCTCAGTCTTCTTCCTTTTTTTTTTAGGTGGTGTTTTTAAATTTTTTTTTGTTAATTCTTTTTAATAATAAAGTTTCTTTCTTTTTTTTTTTAATTGGCTCTTTATTTCTTCTCTTGCTTATTTTTCATGCACATTTTCACCGCACATGTTCTCTGTTCAGTGGCACTTGCTGTGTCCTGCCCTTTTCTTCTGTCTCTTTCATTTTAGGATGATTTCTGATGGTCTTTTTTTATTTTGTTATGGTTTTTGTGCTGTCATGATGTCTGTGTGTGTTTTGTGTTGCATCTGTGTCACAGGCTGTTCTTTCATGGCTTGTGATGTGGAGTCTGCTGCTTTGTCTGTGCACTAGGTGAGGAGCCCGTGTGTTTCTGCCAGCGGCCGTGCCATGCTYTGGAATGCCCACTGCAAGATCCCATCCCATGTGCTCTGTGGAACAACCCCAGAGGTTCATTTTCTATTCCCATCCCAAATCCTTCCCCTCTGGGGTCTTCAGGCACATGCTGACTGACCCACAGCCCCATGTCACYCTRTGGGCCACACCAGAGACATTGGTCYCCTTAGCATGGGATCTGCRTGTTGGTATCACACACAATCTTACCTCACCTAGCAGTGCATCCAGCTCATCCCGGCTCAGCAGAGGTTCACTACCAAGGGCTCCATCCTCTGCCTGTGCRTGGAGAGATGTTCTGCCAGCTGCCCTCTGTCTGCTCACTCTTTGGTCAGGCTTGCTACCCGTGTTCACTTCCTCACCTGATGTGGGCCCAGCTCATGCTACCCCAGTACAGCTTCACAAACTTGCTTCCATGTGGTGTCAGCCCTGTCCCTCACCCTCCCTTACCCACCTCCACCTTCCTGCTCCCCTTAGGCTCCACTCTTCCTCTCCCACCCTGGCCCTGCTTGTGCTGACCTTGGCTGCCGGAAGCAGTTGGCCTGCAGCTGCTGCGGTGGTTCCCAGGCTGCCTGTGTCCAGGGTGCCCGTGCAGGACGTGCACAGCAGCAGCCCCCTACACCATCAGGGGTGACACACATCGTCAGGACAGAACCCTCCAGGGAGGAACTAAGGCTGGGATGTGGGGTATGATGGGGAACTCACCTGGGGTCCCCACTGGGAGCAGGGCCGTGTTGGGGAGTKGGGATCCGGGTGCAGCAGCGGCTGCAGACACTTCCCTCAACTCCACCCGGCTGGGTGTCCTGCGTCGCCTCCCCCAGGATCTCAGAGGGTGTCTCCACAGGCAAGTCTGCCTCCAGCAGCTGGCCTGGTTCAGTCACATTCTCTGCACAGGAGCCACATCGCCATGTCCCGCTGCRCAGTGGGAGCAGAGCAGTGAGGGACAGCAGGTGCCACTGGCATCCCTGTGTACCCTGGGACTCACCTGGGGACATGGGGCAGCGGGGGCACCAGGCAGGCAAGGTGAAAGGCCCTGGGGCAGCCGTCACAGCAGATGAGCTCACCACCATCACCGCATGCTGCACACTCATCCTCGTTCTCCTGTCCCCAGGCGAGTGGGCAGGGGGTCACTGCCACCCTCACAGGCTGAAGCCATGGCTGTGGCAAGATCTGTCATCCCCCTTGCCCTCTCCCCCTACATCACCCACCCTGCACCAAACATACCATTCCTTTCAGGATGGTAAAAATGCCTGTCTCTTGGGGATCATGATCTGGTGGACCCCCAGTAGCTGAGCCCTGGGTTTCCTTTTCAAGGCCAGGGCAAATGGACATGCCAGGTTAGTACTTGGATGGGAGGGAAAACCAGGATGCCAGGGGAACCCCATCAGTTCATCCTGGGGATGCACCAGGTGTCACATCCAGGGCTCACCTGCTGGGGCACAGGGTCCTGGCTGTACACAGTGGCTGCTGGCAGCTGGCTCTGGGGGTGCAGTTTGGGTTCCCTGTTCTGTTGGYGAGACAAGAAGGGGTTAGGAGAGGCACTGCTTGCACTGGGGGACACCCCCAGGCCTTGGCTATGATACCATGCAGGAGCAACCCCCTGCCACAGCCTTAGCAGCTGCACAAGATGGGGGTAAAARCATATGAGGGGGGTGTCTGTACACTTTGGCATGCCTTGGGCTGGGCAGGRGGCTTCAGGCTGTGGCTTCTGCTCCTGACCTCTGRCTCCTCGCAGGCAGCTGGGGTATAYGGCTCGTCCCCRGCTCTGCTGCCTGTCTTGGAGCTGCCTGCAAGAGAGGCCAGAGGCAGCTCCAGCTTCCCTTCCCCACCTCGTCCTGTCTGGCTCCTGAATTGGGGGACTAAAGTGGGCAGGAGGTGGCTGGGCTGGGCAGTACTTACTTGGATCCAGCACGTGTTTAATGAGGATGCCCTCGATGGCCCCACGGCTGATGGGCACCTCAGCACCTGCCACAGCCACTGCTCTCTGCACCGAGGCAGCCACTGCCTGGAGGGCTGTGGGCAGAGGAGTGCCTTAGCACGGTGGGCAGCCCCCTGCCCACAGCTGAGGGCAAACTGGGCACACAGGCAGAAGCTGCCCTGGGGGTTTCAGCACTCACCGCTGGCACGAGAGGTGCGGGGGCTATCTGTGCCCTCCGGCTTCTTCACAGACTTTGCCTTCACCAGGGGCCCTGCAGCATTGTGAGGATGGGCGTCAGGGCACACAGCATCCCACAATACCTCGGGGCAGCACCCTGCCCCGTCTCCATCCTGCCGTGGGTCTCCGTACCAGGGCTGGCACTGTGCCGTGGGGCGGGCTGTGCCGCCCGGGCGTTGTCCCGCTGCTCCGGGGCTTTCCTCTTGCCTTGGGGTCTGTGTGGGGCTGGTGCTGTGGGGCTCGGGGAGAGGCGCCTTCCACGGCGCTGCCGCCCCAGCTCCACCTCTGCAAGAAGAAAAGGGACKGGGACAGGCACCAGCACCCTGGGTGGCACCCCTGTCCAGTGTCAGCCCCCACGGGTGCCAGTCCCACCTGACCCCCTACTACCTCTAGGGAAGGCGCCGCGGAGAGGCCGGAGCCGGGAGTASCGCTCCAGATTGTAGTCTTTGAAGAGGACGGCCCAGAAGTCGCGGACGGCGGCAGCGTCTCGGCCCAGCAGCCAGGTGAGCAGCGCGTGGAAAGCGCGGTGGGAGCCCTCCCGTTCCGTCCTGCTCAGCGTCTCCTGCCAGGCACACCATGGCCCAGGGMTGCCCTCCGGCCCCAGCCCCCACAGCATGACCGTCCCGCCCTGCTCCGTGCCCTCACCTTGAAGATGTGGTCAGGGACGACATCGTGGTCAGCCAGGCCGTGCAGCAGTGGGAAGACGTCGTCCACTGCCATGGCGATCTCGGTGCGGTGCAGCTTCAGCAGGTGCCGCAGGTCCCCGTCGGTGCCCGGCCCTGCCATGCCTGGGGACACTGCCGCAGCCCGCAGCCACCCGTACRCTCCCTTTAATACACCTTGGCTAGGGCACCAGAAACCTCATTGGACTCCCGCAGGCCCACTCATTTCTGTACGAAGCCGTAACATGAACCCGCCCCTCCCACGGCACTGGGCTTGTCCCCAGCCCCGGGCTTCAGGTCTGGCACCTCCCCAGTTCCGGGCGGCAGCAGCCAGGGTGGGATCGGCTGTGCCGCTGCTGAAGGACACCCAACCTGTGTGGGGATCACCACGAGGTGACCAGGGAGAGGGGGTCCTGGTGAGGGACTCCCACCTCTCTCATATCTGTGGCCACCCAGGCGTCTCAAAAATTTCTGGACTTTCCACAGGRCCTGCTTCTCTCATCCAGAAACTCAGCTGCACGAGCATGTGGGAAGTAAGGGCCCAACAGCTGTGATGGGGCTGTGATGGCAACAAAAGAGAGTCAGGGACAGGGTGTCTTTGAGTGTGTCCTCCCCCCCAGTCCCCACTTCCCTTCCCAGCATCTCTCACGGACAATGTGGTATGTCTCAAGATAGAAACACAGGGTACTGCAGGAGGAACTGTCTGGGTGCTCACATAATAAATGCATTCTAGAGACAGAGGAGCCAAGATGTGAGTGATTTTGGTGCACATTGGCCTGCAAAAAGATACAAAATGCTGCTGAAGACTGGGCCAATTAAGCAKACTGTTCTCCTGAGGTTGTGGGCAGCTTCTGTGGGGCAGTAGGAAGCACTGACACACAAAGTCCACAGAAGGTGTGTAGGAGTACAGCTGAGAACACTGAACAAGCAAATGTCTTGCCAGAGCCATGGCAGTGCCAGAGTATGCCCAGGGAATACCTGGGTAGGTGCAGCCCACAGCTCTGTCAATACCCACTTCCCAAAACTGACCATAACTGAATGAAAAAAGCTTGGAGCCAGAGAGAAGCTAGGTCCTTGAAAGCATTTGGCATAGAAAAGTCTGTGGGCCTGGCTGCTCTGTACCAGGCAGCTGAGAAGGAGAAAGCTCAACAGCTCCTACCCCAATTCCCAGACGTTTGGAYTTCCCCAGGATCAATTCCTAGCCTCCCTCCCTCTGGAGGTGTGTCTGGGCTGCCAGGCAGACTCTGCCGGGGTGCTGTGGCTGTGCACAGCTGTTCTCAGGCCAAGGGGCAAACTCCAACCTGAGCAAGACCAGAGCACGGTGCAAGAGGGGATGTTGCTGGGCAGCACAAGGGGATAGAGGGAGGAACTTTCATTGCTRTGTCTTAAAAGACTGGAGCAGTATCTGCTGGCTCCAAAGCTGTGTCAGGAGGAAGCATCTGCTTGCAAGAAACTCGGGAAGAATAACAAGACAACACCCCTGATGAGAGCAGGAAATAGCTTTGCACGTGTTAATAAATCTGGTTAATAAATTAACATAGTTGCCCATGGAAAGGCTCACTTTTCAGCATTCAGGGGGATTTTTCCTGAGGAGACAGTGAGAGCCATAGRATGGGGCTAGGGCAGGTGAGGTGTCATGCTGGGTTCCTGTGCTACACACCAGGATTTCTGTGCCCAGCTCTGCCAGGATGGGGACAGCTTCACCACCACCTGTGCCATGCACACCACCCCAGGGGTGAAAACATGGATGTCAGGTGACACAGGAGGTTCATCTCCCCTCCTGGATCTCTGCCCAAACCTGGCCACAGGCACTGAGCAYAAGCACAGTTGTGACACAGCCTCACAAGGCTGCTCCACTCTTCCCAGAAGCACTGTTTTCCCCAGTATCCCACCTGGAGTGCTACAATTTGGCACTGTCACCCTGCATTGAGCTGTCTGGCACAGCTGGTCTAGGACAAGGCTCTGGCACTTCCCCGTGCCCACCCAGCTCCCTCCTGGGGAGGCACTGCCCAACACTCCATGAGCCRTATACCYGCGGTGCTGGGTTTGGACTTGTTTTCAATTCCAACTTTGTGACTCTTTCTGTGCTGAGTCACAGTCATTGTTTTCCACATCCAGCCCACTCAGTAGTGCCACGATTTGCATTTTGGGTTGTTTTTTTTGTGTTCCTTCCCCTTTGAGAGGGGTGGGAGGCAGAGCAGTGGCCACGGGAAGAGGCACATCCATGCTGGGAAATGGGGCAGGTGTTTGTGTACAACCTCACTCACTCACGGCCGGCCTGGGCAGCTCTAAGGGACTACAAGGGCTGCAAAAATGCAGCTTTTGCCTGGGGCTGCCATGTGCCCTGCCTGGCTGCCAGGGCCTCAGGCTGGGGTGCAGGGCTTTCAGGATGCCTTCTCCTTTGTACTGCTCTCCCTGCAGAAATCAGGACTCGAGGGGCAAAGGTTGACAATGTTCCTCCCCAAATACCCACTAAAATCAGTGACTCAGCAGCCAGGAAAAGTATTCATAGCCCCTGGGATGCACCTCGATTCCCTCCTACAAAAGCCGTTGATACAAACACGCCCCTTCCAGCATTTCCTCCTTTCCAATTTCCTTTCCTTGCTGAAGTCCTGTGGTGCARCCCATGGCTGTGTCTCTCTTGGACACAGCTACCCCTCACTCATCTCAAACAACATCCCTGAACCACACTCGGGAGACAACAGGCAGCAGATGAACACTCAYGCATGGGATCACACCAGGAGGGCAGGGAGTCCCCACCTTTGTCTCTGATGCCAATCCCACCACACCTGAGGCACACTGAGAGTCCCCATTAAACACTGCCACCATGTGCAGGGATTTGATTCCTCCCCTTACCTTCAGCTGCTCCAAGCTCCAGCATTTTTGGAAAAAWGGSCTCCATGTGGGCCCCTGGGCCAGATTCCCATTTCCTGCAGCTTCCCTATCACCGCCCCACACRGTCTGGACTGGAGCAGCTCCACCTGCATGCATCCCAGCTGCTCCTGCAAGGGCCTGGGAAGGAGAGCTGAAGCAGAGAAAATTTACTTTAGCTTCAGTTTCCTCTTTCCTCCCCCTTTAGAAAGAAGAAACAAAAGCCTAGAGGTATGTTATATTAATTTATTTGGGACACACCAAAAAGGAAAGTCAACAACTGTTAACGTACAAAAGTACAGAATCCTGGGACAAGATTTACTGTCCTGATTAAAAAGGCACCATGGTCCCAAAGAAGAGTAATCAGAATACCAGAATACATGATTTAGAAATTTTCCCCCTGTTGCAGCAGAAACAGAGCCAGGCTTTGGCTCTATCCACAGTCAAACCCAGTTAAAAAAAACCCAAATATGATTTAATGTGATAAACTCTGCTCAGCCTTTACAGGATGTCGTGAAAAGAATCACAGCCTGGAAGTTGGTCTCATTTCTTTTTCRTCTTTTTTTGAAACAGTGAAGGTGACTAATCATTAAGTAGGTAACAAGGAAGACAGCAGATTGCTGACACCCGCGGCTTGACTTTGTCAGACATGTCAGTTCAACTGAGACCAGCAGGCTGAGTGTGGGGCTTCTGAATGAAATGTAATTCCCTGTGGTAGACAGGAAGTCAAATTTGACAACCTKAAATTCCCTGAATCCCTGAAAATCATAAAGCACTATACAGCTGTGTTCCGTATCCAAGCCAACCCCGATGGATTTGCTTTACACACAAGCATTTATACTGTCAGCTATATCTGTAATAAAAAGGGGGCTTACAGCAGTTATTAAAAAAATTTCTACTTTGGCGAGGTCCGAGCTTGGCTATATTCCCTGCTGAAACAGAGCTGCTGGTGTAGAGACCCAGTGAGAGGCTCAATCCAGCACCTCCGGGCTGGAAGGCAAATACTTTAAACGTGACATAATTTGCATGGGGAGGTCAGTGAAGCATGTCAGAGAGAGATGGCGGGAGGCTGCAAAGCCTCAGGCAGCGGAGGCTCAAGGGTGCTGCTACCACACTGTAAAACTACGAGTGGTGCAGAGCACGCGGCGGGCACTAAATACTTTGGAGCRACTTACCATGAAGAGCTTGTCAGAGACACAGAGCAAGGACCCCAGCACTAGGGAGCAGGGTCCCTGAGAAGGGACACACAGCTCACAGCCACACAGATCYGTGCCAGGTGACCGAGGCTGGAGCCTGCCTGGGCAGCCCGGCTGGGGCTGGCTGCCACGTCCCAAGGGACCAGCAGCTGCTCTGCATTTCATTCCTCCTTTGGCATAGGACTTCAAAGCAGTCCGAGGACTGATTCATCAGAAGTAAATGAACTGTCAAAATTATTCGTACATGCATTTATTGTTAAAGGGAGCAAAAGCCAAAGAATGAAAGAGCACAAGTTAACGTCAGTAAATGATGTGCAGGACGGAGAGGAAAYGGGGAAAAGCTGAGATACTGGAGTGGGGAAACCAACATTCACACTGGAAGGTAAATTTTAAAACCAGGCAAGTTTGCGCTCTTTCTACCACGGATCTTTTGTGGACAAATAGAGACTTGGGGGTTTTCCATTTTCAGTGTGGTCTGCCACAAGGTTTGGGCATCTCACCAGAGAGATCTCCAGCACTGGGTTTCACTGGAAGTTCAAGTCTCTCACCTTTAAAAACCAGTAAAGCAACTCTTAACTAAAGAAGTCACAGATACGTCACTGCTCAGGATGGACGTGGGCAAGAGGGTCACACTTGGTTCAAACAACCTCCGGGTGGAAAACTACCATCTCCTCCCGCTCRTCTACACCACCTCGGGGGTGGAAGAGCAAGCCCAGATCTGGGTGCCTGCTGCTGTGAACACCACAGCTACACCTGGGAAGGCTTTTTCTTCCCTATGTCCTAAAAAGGCAGTAGAACAGTTTATAAAATTACTCTCATCTTAAAACTAAATAATGCAATTTGCATTTGCTCCTATGTTAACCCCCTCCCCCCAAAGATAAAACATTACCACTTCATTTAGGATTCACACCCCAGATCCTAGATTAGGGACTTCATGATAAAACTCATCCAGTTACGGGAAGGTTTATCCTGATCAAGGAAACGTTGGTAAAATAGAAATCTAGAATAAAACATTCAGAATCACCAATGCTTTAACAGCCAAAGCACTCCACTGTCTCCTGCTCTCTGCCCACTCCTCGAGCAGGAGAGCAGTCCCTTTCCAAAAGCACAGCGTGCCTCTCCGGGGTTGGTGACACACGCTGCAAACCCACTTCCTTCCTGGCAGAAACGCCAGCTCCCACAGGAAGAGGCCAAGCACCTTTCACCCCCACTGCAGCTAGGGCTCTTCAGCACATGGATTTGCTGTTAGCAGCAAGTCCAAGTTATCACCCTGCAGTAAATCCGAGTCCTGATTCATGCTGTTAGGCCACCACTGGCTCAGAAACGTTGAGAGACTTCCAAACCCCACGGATGGAGACAGGACCTTGGAAGAAGAGGCTTATGTGCTTTGTAACCTTGGATCATCCGCTGCATTTGAGCCTTGGCATCGCTGGCTGCTGACAGCTCATCCTTCCAAATCCATGTGGTTTAGTCCATGCTGCCATTGTCATCATCCCAGCCCTCTTCCCTGGAGGCAGCACGTTCCTGTGCTCTGGCTTGAGGATCTACAACAATCGCTTCCAATGGATGGTGGGATTTCAAACTTGCCTAACGTGTGCATTGCCACCTTGTACTCCAGCAGCTCTGCCCGCTCTCCGCGGCGGGCACTAGCAGTTTTTCACCTTCTCCACAGTCTCGTAGAAGCCAGGCCTGACCCTGCGGATGCTCATCCGTATGTGCTCGCCCTCCAGGGGCAGGTCAGTGCTGGCGGCGGCTGCRGTGCAGCGGCGCTTCCGCCGGCCCCGCAGCGAGAAGGCCGGCGCGCCACCGTTCTCCTCCTCCGCGGGGTACAGCTCGTCCACGCTTGTGCCCTCATCCGACTGCTCCTCGCCCTTGTACTTCATCTCCTTCGCCTTGCTGCTCTCCTTCTCTTCCCTGGCAAGCTTCCTGAAGTGCTCCAGACACTGGATYTTCTGCCTTCTCTCCATCATCTTCAGCTCCTGCTTCTCTGTGAAATCTTCGTAGTACATCTTTCTCTCGTTCCTCTGATCTTCCAAAAACTTCCACTCGATGCTGGTCATTTTTATCCCACTGTACTCCTCCAGTTTATCCCTCATCTGTGCGTCTGTACAAAACACGTCAAAGAGCTTCTCYGAACTCTCATTGAATCTGTCGGCTCGCTCGGAAAAAGCCTGGTTCTGTCTCTGCTTCCTGGTCTGGTACAATCGGGTGAACTCCTCATACATTTTGAGGATGAGTTTCTTTATGTTCTGCGTGGCGATGGTGTGCAGGTTGCACACCAGCCAGTGCTCTTGCAGGTGCTCTGCGAGCAGCTGGGCCGCGTCCTCCTTGGAGCGCTGGGCCTGGCCGGCCCTCTTGGGCTGCAGCAGGTACAGCATGTTCTGCACCACATCCTTCTTGGTGGGCAGCACCCCCTGCGCAAAGCCCGAAGACTCCACGTATTCCACAGTCCCCAGGGTCTTCCGTGCCCTCACCTCAGTGTCCAGTGATTCCATCACTGCTCGCTAGTTCTGTGGTTACGACATAACCTGAAACACAGGAGCAAACGAGAGGAGAGTGTCAAACGAGGCAGTTTTTTCCACGCAGCAGAAACAAGCCGATGGAAACCGYGCTGAGGCCAATGGGACGCGGGGCTTTGCAGCGCTCCGCCGCTGTTGGACGGCTGCGCTAGCCCAGCCCATCCCAGCCCCTGCTCCGCGAGCCTATCGCTCCTTGGAGCGGCTCCCCGAGCCTAATACGGCGCGTCTGCGTGCGGGAATTCGACTTTAATTGAGTTTTGCACTTCGCCTTATCAATTACAGCGAGACACGCACCTCGGGGCCGCAGCGCCGTCCCGGCCGTGCCCTGCCCGCGGCTCCGCCCGCCTGACCCCGCGACAGCGCCAGACCTGCCCGCTCCCCCCCCTCCCCCGGCCCGCAGCACGGCCCGGGGCACGGCCCGCACCGCCGCGGCCCGCCCGGGGCACGGAGCCCGGGGCACGGAGCCCCGAGGCGCGGCCGCCTTGGGCGCATCCCCGGGCACCTCCCGCCGTCTCGGCCCCGCACCGGGAGCGGCACGCGGGGCCGSCTCCGCCGTGCGGCGCTGAGTCACGGCGCGGCGGGCCCCGGGCGCTGCCCGCCCGAACCCCGCGCCGAGGCCGTCGCCGTTCGCCCCGGCGCCCCCCGCCCGGCGCTCACCGCCATCGCGCAGAGCGCGGTGTGGAGCCTGCGCAGGGCGCCGCACGGAAACCGCACCGACGGTGCCGCCGCCATGTTGGCGAGGGGAAGAGCCGCCGCTCCCCGGCCTTGCGTCCGTCCCGGAAGTACCGCCCACCCCCGCGCCGGAAGCGCTCCGCCTCGCGATCCCGCCCATTCCGCCTCGGGCAGCGCGTGAGCAGCGAGTGAGTGACACCCGCCGCGACGCGGGGGCGGAAAGGGGGACGGGGACTCGCGTCCCGCCCGCCGGGCACCAACGGGAGCTCCATGCGCTCCTGGGCCTCCGGCCAATGGGGATGGCGGCAGCGGATTGGGCGGCACGGCCGGGGGAGCGGGGTGACGGGGGCCGTTACTGCGGGGCAGCTGATTGGTCAGTGCCGTGAGGGGGGCAGCGGCCAGTGAGCTGATTGGTGGTGCCRTGGCTGTGGGGCAGGCGGGAGGGAGCTAATTGGTGGGTGCCATGGCTGTGGGGCAGGCGGGAGGGAGCTGATTGGTCAGTGCCGTGGCTGTGGGGCAGGCGGGAGGGAGCTGATTGGT
>CADDXX010000113.1:11971-24418 GCA_902810485.1 Alauda arvensis
GGTGATGGGTGGTTGTGGTGCCCCAGACAGGGCAAGTGCCTGGTCCCCCATGGCAGCCACGTCTCTGTAACCCACGATGCCAGGCTGGTGACGGCAACGAAACGGTGACAGTGACGGTGACAGCAGTGATGGGCGCGGGGACAGAGCCGGCCGAGGCGCAGTTTGACTCACTGGAGGGGTGAGGCCCTGCCCTGCCCTGTGCTCAGCCCCTGTGCTCCCGCAGCATCCCTTATCTGCCCCTACCCCTACAGGAGGATCTACCTGGACTACAATGCCACCACCCCGCTGGCCCCCGAGGTGGCSCAGGCTGTGTGGGATGCCATGTGCCAGGCCTGGGGCAACCCCAGCAGCTCCCACCCTGCAGGTAGGGACCAGGATGGGCCATGTTGCCTCCTCGGGTTGGGCCCTGTGGTGACAGAAGCCTGCGGGAGCTGCTGGATCTGGTCCTGCAGGCAGGAAGGCGAAGGAGCTCATCGGCAGCGCACGGGAGAGCCTGGCAAGGATGCTAGGAGGCCGCCCCGAGGACATTGTCTTCACCTCGGGRGGAACAGAGGTGGGAGCAAGGGAGACCTCCTTCCTGGGAATCCCTGCCTGCCACCCCCTCTCCAGCAAGCAGCGATGAGKAGAGTGGGGATGAAGGGCGCTGTGCTCCTTCTGAACCTCCATTTTCCCTCTCCTTCCTTCCTTCAGGCGAACAACATGGTAATCCACACTGCCTGCAGGCACTTCCATGAGAGCCAGCGTGGGACGGGGCACAAACAGGGCACACCACACATTGTGACCTCAGCTGTAGAGCACGACTCCGTCCGCCTGCCGCTGGAGCAGCTGGGGAGGGAGGGCCTGGCAGGTGAGTGGCACAGGCACAGATGGGGTTTGAATGGGGGACTTGTCTCTACTGGTGTTTTCAGAGGAGGGCAAGATCCTGCATACTCTGTGATGTTCCACTTTCTCCCCCTGGAGAAGGGCACCATTTCCCCTCTGTGGTTGCCCATGTTCCCCCAGGCTGGATGTGTCACCTCCCTGCTCTCTGCCTGTGCTCCTACCACCCACACACTCCWGCCCTGCCCAGTGGGGCACAGGTAACCCTGAGCACTCACAGCCTRCCCAGGCAGCCTCAGGGCTTGTCTCCTGCTCTGCAGAAGCCACCTTTGTGCCTGTATCCCCACGGAGCGGGCAGGCAGAGGTGGAAGATGTCCTGGCTGCCATCCGGCCAAACACCTGCCTGGTCTCCCTCATGCTGGCCAATAACGAGACTGGGGTCATCATGGTGAGTGTGGGTAGTGAGGGGAACGGGGTGGAGATACCCTCACAAAGAGGGGRTGMCAGAGGGGAGCAGAAGGTCCCTGGGATGCAGACTCTCATCCCTGCCACCAGCCCGTCGCAGAGCTGAGCCAGCGCGTCTGTGCCCTCAACCAGCGCAGAGCAGCGGAGGGTCTGCCCAGGATCCTGGTGCACACAGATGCAGCACAGATGATTGGCAAGGGGCGTGTGGATGTGCAGGAGCTGGGTGTGGACTACCTGACCATCGTGGGACACAAGGTGTGGCCCTGCTCTTGTGGCCCRGCTGCTGATCACCCTGTGTGACATCTCTGCTGGGGTGCCAGAGGGACTTTGGGTGCTCCACACAGCTTGGTACATCACAGTGGCTGAAGTTCTTCTGCTGGGTGGTGGTCTGCAGACAGACTTCACTCCTGGGAAACCTGTCTGGGCTAGGGGGCAGGAGACTGAGGATGAGGAGCAGCTCTGCAGCAGCTTTTGCCTGTGTGATGGGCAGGGGCCAGCACTGGAGGACACTCAGATTTGGGCAGGAGGGCAGGAAGCACTGTCAGTGTCCCCAGGGTCACCGTGGCTGTCCCCACAGTTCCACGGCCCACGGATCGGAGCGCTGTACGCCCGCAGCCCCGGCACTGCCACCCCGCTGCACCCCATGCTCTTTGGAGGGGGACAGGAGAAGAGTTTCCGGCCAGGGTAAGGGGGGAGCTGGTTACCTGGAGAGCTGGGCCTCTGGCTGGTGGCCAAGCCACATGGGCTGCCTTGTCAGAGCTGAGCTGGCAGCTGAGTCACCTGCCAGCCCTRGGGCAAGCAGCCCAGCACAGCAGGGAAATGGATCCATGCATAGAAACTCCCTAGAGCTCAGGCTTTGCCAAGGGTGTAACCTCAGGGTGGAACTGCCTCCTTCTCAAGCACCTCAGAGAGGTATCCAGAAKCCCCTGCCAGCCATGAGGGGTCCCATGAGGGAATGTCTGTGTCTCARGGTTGGGCTTCTGGTCTGGAGAAATAACTCACTGGTCCCCTGTTCCCTTCCAGCACTGAGAACACCCCAATGATTGCCGGCCTTGGCCAGGTCAGTTGGGGATGGGTCAGGGGTGAGTGGTGCAGACCCAGCACAGAGACAGCCACTTGTGCTCCCTGGTCATCAGAAGGGACAAACTCAGGATGTGAGAGGGAGGGTGAACTGGGAAAGGTGGTGGGGCTTTCTGGTGCCAGTTGAAGGAGGTGCTTTGGGGTGCTTTGTGTGGGTTTGCAGCCCTGACAGTCACCCAGCTTACATGGCACAGAGCACTGAGAGGGGACACAGGAGACCTGGCACTGCAGAGGCTGTTCCAGGCTGGGCTCACATCCCGGGGACCATGCACAGAGGGAGGTGTCCAAGGGTCACTGGTGGAGCCTGTGTGTGTGTTCTCAGGCTGCAGAGTTAGTGAGCAAGAACTGGGAGGCCTATGAGGCTCATATGCGGGATGTCCGGGATTATCTGGAGGCTGCACTGGAGGTGAGCACATCTCATCCCTTTCCACAGTCTCAGGCTGCAGGGTGTGGGGCCTGGAGCAGGGTGGGTATGTCCCTGCCCATCTCCTCATAARGACAGAGCTTGGAAACCCAGAGAGGTTCACAGCTTTCTGATTTCTCTAGGCCTCCTTTGGGAAGCAGAGGATTCATTTCAATAGTCACTTTAAGGGCTCCAAGCGACTCTGCAACACCTGTAACTTCTCCATCCTGGGCCCAGGCCTTCAAGGTAGCTCTTATCCTACTGCTGTCCCATGATGGTTACACAGAGCCAAGCACCTGCCCCTCACAGCACCTATGGCTGAGGCTGGCGGGCGCTTGGCACTGCTCAGGCAGGGAGCTGAGGCAGGAGTAGTCCCTGGAGAGAGCCTTGGCACTGGGAGAGCTGTGTTTGTGTTGCTTGTGCTGCAGGACGAAGGGTGCTGGCTCACTGCAAGGTGCTCCTCGCCAGTGTCGGGGCTGCCTGCCACTCTGAGAAGGGGGATCGGTGAGCTGACAGCTTTTCCAGCCCCTGGGTGTCTTCCCAGAGGACAGCGGGTTGGGAGGGACAGAAACAAGACAGGGAAAGGGCCAGTGGGTGGCTTAGGCAGCATCACTTGGAACAAAGAGGGTACAGAGCTTTCCAGAGGGGCTGAAGGGCTGTGAAGGAGATTATTGCAGGAGACACAGCTGGAATGCTCAACTGCTGCTTGGAAGGAGTTTGTCCTTCCCAGCTCTGGTGATCCACCTGAGCTTCTGAACTCCTGGCACTATCAGAAGAGAGCCTGCCTTGTGTCTCTGTGTGTGCCTGGCACATCTGCTCCAGCCCTGCTTGGGTCTCCACATGGCTCCTTTAGGGGATATGGGGACAGTGGGTGCTCTTGGCCTGGTCTAGAGCAATGTCCTGTGGATGTGGCAGAGCTGCCAACCCTCAGGGACATGAAATGGGTTCTTCCTAGAAGAGTCAGATCCCCCACAGGGCAACGAGCCCAGTGGGATTGGGTGCCCCTGGAAAGCAAGCAAACAAAAAAAGGCTGTACAGGGGACAGCTGCCCTGGAGTGTATCTGCAGATGTGGTTCCTCCTGTAGCTCGGTGAGGCTCCCTGCTGATGTGTGGAGCTTCCTCRGCCTTCGAGTCCAACCTCCTCCTCCTGGCTGTGTTCCAGGCCCTCCCCAGTGCTGCTGAGCTGCGGGATTCCCCCAGAGGTGGCACAGAATGCGCTGCGGCTGAGCGTGGGGCGTGGCACCGCACGGGCAGATGTGGACAGGGCTGTGCAGGACCTCGTGCAGGCTGTGGAGCAGCTGGAGCGGGGCCAGGCCCCATAGACCCCTGAACTGCTCCCTGGACGCCACTCAGGTTCTTRGGATGGGCCCCTGGGTGCGARCTGCCTGTRCCAGCCTGGGCTCAGGGGTGACAGGGGGASGTTCTGAGGAGGGGGCTTGGCTGCTTTGGGGCTGGGGCAGCTCCAGGGCTTGCCCAGGATTSAGCCCCTCTGCACAGTGGAGGCTTTTGGGGAGTCCTGCTGTCCAGTGTCCCTGGCTTGCCAGATGTACCCAGCTGAGTRCATGCATGTGTTGGCACAGCTGAGCCTCAGAGCTCGAGTCCCTGCAGAAGGGCAGGTGTGGAAGCCATGGAAGGACAAGCCTCATGACTTGGTTGCTTTCCACAGAGGAAGCTTTCCCGCTGCCTGAGCAGCCAGAGGAAGAAAGACCATCTGCCCCAGAGTGAAATGAGGAGTTGATAGAAGCATAGCAGGATTCTGGGCTGGGAACTGCTCTGCCCTAAGCTGTCAAAGGGATTAYTAGCTGGGCAGAGCTTTCCCAGCACTGCTTTGCTTTACCTCCTCCCCTTTTCTTCTGTCCTTCCTACAGGGGGCAGAGCTCCTGTTGCCAGCTCCACCTGCTCCTCAATGAAACAGTTGTCTTGGCAGCTGTGACAGTGCCAGCAGCTGTGACTGTGCCAGCACCTGAGGGAACCCTGCTTGGGCCAGGAGGTCTCTGGCATCACCAACACTGGAGGACRCAAGTGTCACATGGAYCAGGAGTGTTTCCAGCTGGGCTGCTGATGTCAGGGAACTTGCTCTCTCTGGGTATTCATAGGAATAAAAGTAATTGCTGCTTCTTTTCACAAGTAAAATGYATTTTCTGTGGGGGAAGCTGGACTGGTTGGAGCCATCTGAGTGATGTCTCTTCCCTCAGAAAACCCTCATGTCACAGAACAGAGGCACAGGCTGGAGTGGGAGGTGCCTGCTGGGCCCAGTTGGCGCAGAGCCCACAGACACATGCTGGCCTTTCTCTTTACAGCAACACATTAAAATGGYCAGGAATACTATTTGGACTCATAAAACCCTGGGGCTCTTGGCAAATCCCATGTCTTATTGGAGTTTAGGACCCAAGCACCCTGASTGGCAGTCACAGGTCCTGCCAGGCTGGTCAGTATTACCTGTCATGCTGCTCACACCACCATCTCAAATGCATTCTTTAATGTTTCCATTTTTTCCCCTCCCCTGGATAGTAGTCAAAACCCCCTTTAGGAAAAATGGTTCCAGAGAAGGGATTTTGGTCTGCTACAGGGCTAGATCTTTAATGTRTCATGGACCTTACTGTCACAACTGTGCCCAACTGGAGATTCAGCTTTTGGGGCTCACTTTCCCCCCCAGGACATCTGGGCTTTCAGAGGACATTGTTTCGGCCAGAAATTTAGCCACAAAGCACAAAAGCTTTACTGATTTCTTAATATGCACAGGAAATGCAAATTTTAGCCACAGAAATTTAGCATTGCTCCATTTAGRATATGACAGCCAAAGCTTAAGAAACATTAATTTGGGTTGACTCTTTTAATGGTTTTGCTGCTCATCTTCCTACTACCACAGTGCACATGAATGAGAGTCACTTTTGAGTTGCTCTGTATTGCTTTATCCAGAGAAGGTCAACAAGAGCTTGGCCTGCATTTCAGTAGGCCAGCCTGTGCTGGCTGTGTACTACTCTTTTGGGTATGACGAAATGGTTGTGTGCAGCAGAACAAATCCACCTGGCACAGGAGCCTGGAAATGCCAACATTGCTACATCAGCTGAGAAGTGAAATGGTAGAGAGAGGGCCTGGCCACTATGCCYGGACACAGGAGTTGAAAGGAGTCACTTCCACGTGGTCACAGCCAGAATCAGACATTGAAAACTGACATTCATTTAACGGACAAATCCACAATCTCTTGATAATCTTGCCTTCTTAATTCCTTCCAGGAAAGCTTATRACACGCAAGGAAAAAAACACTCACCAAAATAATCACTGCCCCGACCAGATCACAAGTGCCTGGGAAGCTGTGCAGCACAAGGAGCTGCAGGACCATGGCAATGACGATCTCCAGGTGCTGCACAGTGCTCACCAGAGTGGGGTGGAACTTGCCCAGGGCRTAGTAGACCCCCAGGAAGGCTGCAGTGGAGCACAGGCAGATGGCAAGGAGATAGCTCCAGGTTTCCCCATCCAGTGGGACAATTGGCTCTTGGAGCAGGAACATGGTGGATGCTCCCCACACTGTTCCCGTCCAGCTGAAAGTGAACAGCGCTGTCCACATGCTGATGTTGTCTTTGATGGACCTGTAGACTATCATGGAGAGGGCAGTGGTCAGACCAGCCATGACAGTCATGGTGTAGCCAAAAGCTTCCCTCCAAGTGCTCAGCAAAGAGTTCTCCTCCTTAACAATGTTGGGGATCATGACCAGGCAAACGCCGAACACACTGCCCATGACAGTGACTATGTCTATACAAGCCATTCCTTCATCKATGAGTAAAAAAGCCAGAATGGCACTGAACACTGTGGTGGTGGCCCTCCACATGATGGTCCCRTTGCTGGGGGACACTATGGAGAAGGAGGTGTAGGCACAGGTGATGGAGATGACRTTGCAGACCCCATAGAGGAACAGGCGGAGCCTGTAGCCTTTGGGGCCGAAGGGGGGCTCGTGGTGGTAGCACACAGCAGTGAGGGACAGCACCTGCAGCACCGAGCGGATGAAAATCAGCTCCAGAGATGGCACTTTGGAACGGTCAGAAATTAATCTTGTGATCAGAGCCACGCATCCGTGGGCCACGGCAGCCCCAAAAAGGACTGCCCATGTTTTCCTGGACTGCAGTACATTTCCTTCAGGRAAGTGCTGGGATTGTCCAACCTCATCAGGTTTTGGCAGTTGTGTTGRCTTGGTGTCTATTGTACCAAAAAAAGTCTTTTCTCTCTTTTTCCCATTGTTCAGTAGTCTTCTCTTAGGATTATCCTCCATAAATACTCCAGKATCTTCATTAACATCCTCACATCCCTCTTCTCCTGGCTGGGGATAATGAGAGGTGTATTTCACTGTTACTGTGTTGGGGTGAATTTTCACTCGCTTTTTGACTGCGTATTTTTGGGAAGACGTATCCATTTCCTTAGAGAAATGCCCTGGGGTCTTGAGAAAAAAAAACAGAGATACACTGTTATTTAATGAATAGGGAGAGATTCATTAGGATGTAAGTGCTTTTAGTGTTTACAAGCTATTTTTATCAACCAAATCAAAGTACTAGTAGCCTGTTCTTGGTTTTGCTTTAATTTTCCACTGAGTTACTGCTRAATACCTTTGATGGCTTTGAGGGCCATTTGGATCTCCTTAAAAGTAAACCACGGCACTTCACTTTTTTGAAAATAGTCACTAATTTTTGAAAATAACGTATTTTGTCATTAGGTATGGTATACATAATGAATTCCAGTATATTCTATTAAGGAAGTTCTCTTGCTAAGTTTTTTACCTTATAGTTATGCATTATTGTTAATGACTTGCCAGTGTTACAAGATTACAGGAAAAATTTGGCTGGAGGAGATGACAGAGTAACACAGGGAAATAGAGAGCACCCCCAGGCAAGTCAGCAGTCTGCATACGGATAACAACACATCTTTGAACACAACGTGACAGTGTAAAACCCTTCTGTCTCCTGGTGAAGGGCCATTTTCCACCRCACAAACAGTGCCTGTGAGGGTGGGGTAGTTGTTTAATTAAGGCAGGGTTATGTCATTGAAATGACTGTTTTCACACCATCTGTGCAGAGCTTTCCAAGTGAAGAGGCAGCAGGAGCAATGAAACCTTCCCTGCCTTCTCTTCACCCCAGCAAATAAAACCTGTGCAGRCCTTACCTGTGACAGAGACATTCGATCCCAAGGCAGAGGGGGAAAACACCTCTTTCATCACCTACATCTTCGATGGGCTATCTAGACAGAAACAACAGCTGCTCTCAGGTACCGGCAGAGGTTACAACCATCTCGGCACAGAAAGTAAAACCCAAGGGAGGCTCAAACCCCGAACCACTTTAGATGGGAGAGAAAGCAATCAGTGGCATCGTGTCAAAGCCACTCCTCAGCCATCTCCCAGMATTACTGAGGGAACTGATCCAAGGAACAAGTGGTGGCTTGTGAGCGCGTAAGCTGTTCCCTACGGGTCGACAACAAGGCAATCCACCCTCCCATGCCTGCTGTGCTGCCCCAGGGCTGCAGAGGAGAGGGAGCCCAGGAGGACCCATCCTCCCCTCCCGGAGTTTCCCCTCCCGGAGCCGAGCTCTGGCACAGCAGCAGCTTGGCCTCTGCGGTGGCACCGCAGGGTGGGTACAGACACTCCTTGTCCCCGGGGAGCACCGCAGCGTTCCTGGGGGTCCTGGCGCAGCTGCTGGACACCAGATTGTCAGGGARAACGCGGGTCTAAAGGCAATCCTAAAGTGTGGGCCATCGTTCCTCACRGAAACRCTAAAAATACAGCGGCCACGTTCAGCCTTGGCATTTTCTGTGCCTGTGATCTGTGACAGCCAATTTGTCTCTGGCAAATTAATTTACATGAGAATGGGCCAGTCTGCCTTTTTCCTCGCAGGCGGAGTGTTCATTAACCCTTGCTAACACCCCAGCTGAGCTGTAGCCGCCTCCCTGCTCTCCCCGTGGGGAYGAACGGGAGCGGGGCACGGGCGGGCACCAGTCCCGCAGGAAGCAGCACCGGTTTGGATCTGCACACGTACCGGGGGCTGAGGACCCTCTCAAGTCCCTCCTGTCTCTCAGGAGGCTTTGCCCAGCACTGCTTTTCACATTTTTCTGCTGCAGACCCAGAGCACACCCAGCACCCCCTGCACGGTGAAGAGTATTCCAGAGTGTCCATAGGCAGCTGACTGGGAGAGGAACTTGAGAACGAGCAGATGAACGCCAGGGAGAGTAAATAAAGCTGGGTATCAGCTGTGCTAGCGGGCACTTCAAACAACTCATCAACATTTACCAACACCTGCCAGAAATCTGCCCCGGGCTCACCTGCTACCTTCACTTTTCCTTCAGTTAAATTGTTCATTTCTGAATCTYTTAACATGCAAATGCAAACCGCACTGAGCGAGGCCAGGAAGGCAGTGGTTTTCACCTGCACAGCTTTTCCTACCGAGTATTTTCATTRTGTTACAATCCACAGTTTTGCCTTGCAGCCTTAAAAGAACAGCGTGAGGAAAAGAAGGCAAAAGTGGACAACAGGAATTACTATTATTATTTTGACGGTAGACCACTGGGTAAACTCATTCATTTCGGTAAGAAACAGCTGAGTAAACGCTGCAAGTGTTCCTGAAAACAAAACCAAAATAGCTCATTTGTTACCATGAGCWTACAACGGTAACTTTCTTGCTTCCTGGCTTTAGATTACATTTTTCTTTCAACAAATAGTTGCAAATTCAACACAACAGTTGCGAATGTGGCACGGGACCTGTGCGATGCGTTCGGGGATCTCTCTGGAGGAAAACAATAGAGGGTGAGTGTGTAGCTCAAAATGGCTGTTCTGCACAGAGCTGCTCCCTCGGGACTGCTCAGCTGGGAGCCACAACAGCCGGGAGTCTGGGAACGGGGAGGGCAAACACGTGGGAAAGGCGGGAGATGGAAAGTAATAAAGAGAGGAAAAAAAAAAAAAAGCAGGAATGCTTAGCCCAAAATTTTTTTCCCAACTACATAGTGAGTGTATGACAGATGTGATGCCAACCCTCCCAACAGTACAKTTGTTTGTAGTCTTTGGTGACCTTGCTTTTCTTAACCAGTGACATTTTCCATACAGACTGGGATTAGGGCATATCCTAGRTCCATTACGTGTGTCCCTGACACAAATTTTAAACAGACAGAAATCAGCACAGTCTATWCAGACAACTTGCTCCTTTCTGCCCATGCCTTTTGTGGAAATGACATGAACTTTTTATTTTTCCTTTGTATCTGGAAACTTAATGCTCATTTGCATTTTCTATTAAAAACACAAGTTGATTTCTAATCAAGTTTAATACAAGGCTGAAGGTGAAGCACTCTGCAAAATTTTCAAGTTATATAACAAAACCAACATTCCCMATTYAGCCTGGGACATCCATTTAAATTACCAGCTCATTGAARTCACTGACTGCAAAGTGTKAATCCTGTTTTCCCTTGGGGGAATAAATAATCACTGTATATCAAATGGCACAGATCATTGATAGAATACAAACCATGATTTCTTTTAAAAGAAAAAAAACCCAAATACTCCCCTCCTTCCTTCCCTCAATCACTGCAAGTACTGGTTAGCCAGGTAGGAATAGTTGATTATCTGCCCCCTGACTGCTGGGGGTGGGAGCCTCAAGGAAGGAGTCTGACCACCAATCTTGAATAAAATCACACAAAACTAGTCTCATCTTCTGCCAGATTGGTTAAAATCGGTCAGGCTACTGAAGTGTTATTATCAAAGACTSACAAACATGGCAATTCCAGCCACGGATACAGAGTTGGGAAGAAGTCAGCTGCCCCTGTGCTCTGGAGGACAGGCCCCACAGGAACGCTCCTTCACCTCTGCTGTGGAAAATCCCCCAGTCCTGACCAGACCAGGCTGAAATTACCAGGCTGTGAGCAGTCTCTACAGGATAACTACAGACTGACAGTTCTCCCTGAATACCACACAAAGGCAAGACCCACCCACCCCTGGAAACCCACGGAACTGACTGAAGTTGTGCCACCCTCACTAAGCACATGTGTGCACTGAATTCTCAGCATCAGGGGTCTTCTTTTGATTCCTTTCCATGTCCAGGAAAATCTCCTCAAGTCCCATTTCAGCACCATTAAACCACAGGGAAATTCTTAGGTACTTCAGRCAACTGCACATGCCAAGGKATCTACACCYATGYAGTGTACAAGYACCTTTATCTTTYTAGCCAGATTGACATAAATCAATTTGATTAAAAATACATTCCAAGAACCTCAAGTCTTTATTAAAATTTAATGAATTGCAAAAGGTATTTAAGAAAATGAAGGAGCATTTACATGAAAGGAGTTTTTAGCACTTAAGCACAAGAGCAAACATTATACACAAACCAATATCCTGTGTCTTCAAATTGAGTCACATCCAGCAGCACTGCCTGAAGGAAGAGCCAGTACAACCTTCACTGAATACAAATACAAACCCTGCATGAAAGACCAACGAGTTGCCAGTACATTCCTGATAATATTTTCCTACCCAAAAAATGACCTCTCTTTGTGCTAGCTCAGTGAAGCAACCTCATTTGATGGGATATACCTTTAATTTCCTGTGCTTTCTCCATTCTCTTGCTGAATTCGGGTACCACTTGCAGCCGTTTCCATGAAAAAAATACTATTTTCTAATTTCTCCATTCATGCCTGTTGCCTGCTGCAGCTCCTACCTCTGCAGCAGCAACACTTGCAKTAAGTGATTTTGGGAGAACAGCCACTTTGCCTGCAAACTTCCCATTCCAAAAGCCCTTATCTGAACAAACCCCTTCAGAYAGCAATTCCAGGCACGGGGAAAAAGATCAGAGAATACATTAACACTGAAATATAGTCCCCTCCAGCACAGGAAACCAGGTAAACAGCTCAGTTATACGTAAGAAAGGTTTTAAGAGGTACATTACAATGGGGTGAAGCACGAGACGGCACCTTCGGTCCACGAGAGCAGATGACAGGTGGAGATTAGCTATACCTCACTCGCTGCTTTGGATCCTCTGCCAACACTCTGCAACCCCTGGCAGGCAGCGGTGCGTGCGGAGTGTGCAGCAGGGGACAGGCGCTTCCAAAGCAACCGAGCTCGGCAGCGCTGCGAGGAGGGCGGCACCAATCGCGATGGCAACTGTCGCCGATAAGAGGGCACTCGTCTCCATGGGAACCCCGGCAGCGGCTCCAGGAAAGCCCCTCCGGGGAGGAGCGGGCGAAGGGCGGTGGCTGCCCGGGCTCGGTCCCCGCCGTGCCGCGCCCTCCGCGCCCGCCCCCGCCATGGCGGGGAGTGCCGGCCCCGCTCGGCCCCACGCACGGCRCTGCCACCGCCCCGGCGCCGCGGGACCCACCCGCCGAGGCACGACCGCGGGCCGGGAAGGCGCCCTCGCCCCTGCTCTGTCGCTGCAGTCACGACCCCCTTCCCGTGTCCGTGTCCGTGTCCCCGTCCCCGCCGCTTCACGGGGCCCGGGGCCGCGCCCCTCCCCGCCATCGCTCTGTCGCGACAGACGCCCCCTCCGCCGGTGCCCGTGTCCCCGCGGGCTCTGTCGCGACAGACGCCCCTCCGCCGGTGCCCGTGTCCCCGCGGGCTCTGTCGCGACAGTCGCGCCCCCGGGCGGCGTTCGCGGGCAGGCGGCGCACGCGCGGCCGTTTCCGCGCGAAAGACGTTTTCCCGCGTGCCGCGCGCGCCGGGGCGGAGC
>CADDXX010000113.1:25247-37168 GCA_902810485.1 Alauda arvensis
CGGCGGCGGAGGAGGGAAAGTTCCGGGAGCCGGTGGGCGGCCCGACCCGCCTTTGGCTCGGCCCGGCCCACGGGAGCGCCCGGGCCGCCCGAGCGGCTGGCCGCAATCCAGGGGGGGCCAGGCCGGGGTGCAGCCCCGGGCCCGGGGACCCCCGCCCGCCGCTCCTGTTGCACGTCCCCGAGTTTCCAGTGCGGTGGCCCCGGGGCGAGCGGCCGCCCCTCGGCTGGCCCGGGGGACAGAGCCGTGTCACGCAGTCGTGGGGGCTGTCCCCCGCTTTAAATGGGAGAAGCGGCGCTCCGAGCCCCGGGGGTGGCGGGAGCGGAGCCGGGATCCAGGGATCCGTGGCTCCGGGAGCAGCCAAGTGCGGGCAATGCCCTCTGGCTGGTGCTGCGAGTGGGGGAGAGGCACAAAACCAGGCTGGGTCCTGCGCTGTGGGGCTCAGACATAGCAAGGGTTGTGCTTGGAGTAGTGGAAGGTGGTTGGTGCTGGTCACTTGGTACCTGGCCCATGCTGGGAAGTGGTGGACAGCCGCACTCTGCTTTCTCTGTTCCTGGGATGGGAAACAGGGASTGTGAGCAGTGGTTGGGAGGAAGCGTGACTGGAGAGAAAGAAAATAGTTGTAGTATCCATGGAGCAGCTTAAAGGGACATGACTGCCAATACCAGTGTCAAAAAACTTAGTTTCTGGGAAGACAGTGAGTTTAATTAAACTGACTTCATCTGCTTTGCAAGTATTGATTATTTCAGTTGCATTTCACACAATTTTGTAGCTGCACAGAGTTAGTTTAGTGATAGCATCTATTGTTGAGGTTGTTGAGGAAAGAAAAAGTCTTCTCCAGGTCACACCACCAATGCAACTGTTCTTAAACYGTGTCCTATGTTTGGTGGGATGGCTGMCATTAATGTCTGGGTTCAGTAACTTTCCCATGTTATTSTGCTAGTGAAAAAGGAGTGGTACRAGAGAAGGATCAATGCAGATCCTTTGGGTCCAAAGCAGTTTGGTCTTGCYTAGTTATTTGATGAGTGTTTGTACAGTATAACTCATCCACCCATGAAGAAATCACTGGGCCACAAGGCAGTGTGCAGATTGTCTGTCAATAGGTGTTCTGACCATGTGAAGAAGTTCTTCCTATTACAGAATTGGAAACCAGTTAATAGAAAACAGTTATTCTTTCTCTGTGTTTTTTTGGTTATATTTTTTTCCTTTCTGACTCAACTGTGATGACTTTTTGTTGGAAAGTCTGAGAAAATACATGTAGGGGTGCAGAGGGTTTTGGAATGACATGCTAACCCGTGATGCAGCAGGGTTTCCTTGTGAGCAGGAGGGCTGACTTCAGGATTGTGATTAATCTGAGAGGATGTAATTTTTACTGGCTGCTCAATGCAGAGTGTGCAGTTGAAGTTCTGTGCTGTTGCTGCTGATGGACACATGGATTTACAGCGAGAGTGGGTAGTGGGAACGAAGCTTTTCTGAAGCTGGGTGAACAGTTAATGCCAGTTCTGGAGATTCAGAGCTCTTCATCCACCTACAACCCCTGTGTCCAGAGGGCTGCAGTCCACAGCCTCTGCTGCTTCCTAACATTTTACAGAGTACTGGAGTTGACTGGCTCACTGAGGGACAGCATTTCTGGCCAGATGTCCCCACCCAGTATGCTATGGTCCCAAGTTGTGAGGGCAGCTGGAAACCTGCTGCTGGAGCTGTGTGGGGTCTCTCAGCTCCTGTCCCTGGCCATACCCTGCCCTTCACGTTGTGCAGACTTGGATGTGGCTTCTTCTGCARCTGCAGTGCACCTTTTGAGAGCTGAAAGGTTTGTGAMCAATATTACAGCTCATATTTGGGTGCATTGACAAAATTTGTTCCTTGAGGTGGAGAGAAACTCAACAAGTGAATGTTTTTCATTTGAAAGAGCAAAATGTTCCTCAAGTTTGTGCTGGTGACTGTGGAATCTCTCATTTCTTTGCCTTGGTTGTAAAGACATGTTCTGGTAGAAGTTGGCTAAAAATACCTAATATTGGTAATACATTTTAGTRGGCAAGTGAGTCCATAGAAGTGTGTAAGGATGCAGTGAGAGAAAGGCTGAATTGTGATGACTTTCTAAGAATCCTTTTACTGGGATGAGAACGTACCTTTATGGTAATATTGTGGTTTGTTTTCTGGTAACATGCTCTCACAATCCCCAGAGAATTTCAGAGTGCTAGATCTGTAGTTAGCACAGGACATACTGAAAGAGGCGAACTGCTGAAGTTGTGCAGGAATGTTAAAGCCAGAATTCACATGCAGCACTGCTGAACGGGTGATTCTCTCTGGGATCTCCCYGTCTGCACCTTGGAGTTTTGGGATGAGGCTCTGGCTTCTTGTGTGTGGAGTCAAACCCAGAAGGTGATGCTGAGTCTGGTGCCAAGATAAGGAAGTGCCTTATCTAAATCTGCTGCATTGACTTCAGGACTTAAAATGTCAGCCCATGTCTGCAAGATACTTCCTGCTTTCTTTAAAGTTTTGGGGATTTATTTGGCGTCACTCTCATTTATCAGTGGAGCTCTGAAACTCCARTTGCGGATTGTCATCTCCAGCTTGCAGTGCCACTGTGTCTGCTCATTTGGCTAAAACCAGAAAGGAGTAGAGTTGGTTTTTGTTCTTGGAGAAGAAAGGGGAATCCTACGAAGTCTGAGTTCATGAGCAGATAACTGTTTTGTTGTTTCTACCCAGGGCATCCAGGGATATGCAGTATTCCCCTGCTGATGTAGTTTTGTTGGTTTAGGTGTTCAATACGTGATCAGAACACAGAAACCTATTTCTTTGTTCCCTTAGAAAAGATGTGGTTACTGTGACCTCTTGAAACTTTTCAGTCTGAAAAAACACTTTCAAAATATGTGTTGTTTTGTGAAGGTGTGCTCTGATTTTTTTCAAAGGCAGACCTCACCTTCAGCTTGCTGAAAGGGCTGAAGAGAAGGAACTGCAGAGGGAATCTTGTCCTTAGTTTTGATTTTATAGGGACTCGCTAATTTAATTTCTGACATGTCCTATTGGAAATCTGACTGTAGGCAATGGTTGCAGCACTTGGCAGCTCACATGAGAGGATACCCAGGGACTCGGGTGCTCTCCCTGTGGTTTGAAGGAACCCTGCTCCTGGCTTTGCCAGCTTTGCCACGTTTCCTTGTTTGCATCCCTGCAGGCATTTTATAATTTGGAAAATGCTTTTGCATAGTAACAATGGTGTGCTTGAGATGGCAGGATGCCTCAGACAAGAGATCCATCAGGGCCCAAACAGTGTCACCTGTGTCCTGTTCTGAACTGTAGGTATGACATGAACTTGGTAAATTYGGTAACKCTGCCTTAATTTTGGAATATCTGGGGAGAAAATGCCTATTTATAAATGCAGGTAATTGCATATGAAGTAGTGCAGATACAAGGCTTTTCATGCCTTCAGGCCCCTGACTTTGGTGGGTGCTGCTCTCTGTGTCCAGAGATGGGAGCACTGGCTGGCCAAAGCTGCCAGCACCTGGTCCCTGCCCTGCTGCTCATCCTGCCCAGAGGGGAATTGGCTCTTAAGAGACACAAAAAGGTTGCAGATGGTGTGGTGGGACAGGCTCTCAGCCACGGCTGTCAGCATTATTAGACATGAGAGCTTGATGTGGGAGTGWATTGTGAGCTCCAGTCACACAGTTATTAATCATTTATTTCAGAATTAGGAGCAGGAGGTGGAATTCTTAAGCCTGTCMCCCTTCAGCTGAAGGGCAGGTTGTKTCAGGTAMTTCCCAAAAGTAATGTTTTACTAGAAAGCAGTGTGAGAGAACATCCAGCCAACTGTGTTCCTTGCTGTGCAAGGTTTCAACAGCAGAGATGTTATTTATTCTGTAAATAAATCTAGTGAGTTTATAKTCTGTAACTCTACAAATAGCAGGCTTGTATGATATTGGCAGGTTAGCTGAATGAAAACAGTGCTGACAGATTGTTCAGCTCATAGGAAAAAGATATTTCTTTGTAGAGTTACTTAGGGATTATCCTGTGTGTCAGAAATGTCGCTAAATGTCAACTGCTTTCCTAAAATAAAATAATAAAAATCAAAACAATTAATTTTGGATACATTTTTACATACTAAAGCATACCGTGTGGAGGTGTTTTTTGAAACCAAAATCAAATAACTAGCTGAGTATCTGTTTGCTCTCCCCCACATGAGGGTTTCTCTCTCTCCTTTTTGGGTTAGAATCCCCAAGGACCTGGAAGATACCAAAATGTTTGTGTTCATRAGTGGGAAATGAAACTTCATTTGAGAAYGGGTAATGAATTCCMCCTTAAATGCATACTCAATGTGCCAGTTTTGCATTGTTRATTTCTACATCTGTTCATTAAGAGCACATGAGCTGGTTGCTGCCAGTGGAATTGCACAAGATGGTTGAGCTGCTGTGCCAGCCTGCCTCAGCTGAGAGGAGTCTGTGTCTCCACAGCTGTACAGCTCTCCCTTCCCTTTGTGCTGCTGCTGGCTTGACCTTCCCTGGAGCTGAATTCCCTGCCTGGCAAACTCCTCTGCTTGGGAGTGAGGTTTTTGTGCTCAGTGAGTGAATCGAGTCAGGCTGGCAGAGTCAGGAGTTGATAGAGGTCAGTGGCAGGAATGCTTTTGGAGAAAAATGGTCCTGGAGATGGGGATGCTTCAGGAGGGAGGTTCAGGTTGGCTCAGCTGTGTGTACCYGTGCTGGGTGTGGATGTTCAGCATGGAGCCCATTGCTCTGTGCAAAGCTGGGATTCTGTGGGCAGCTCTTACCCTCACTGAGTGTCCCTTGCCAGCTCTGCTGTCTGCAGCCTGTGTTTGTTCTTCCCTTCCTTGGGGCTGCTCCTGCCCTACCAGAGTAGCCTGGTGCCATCAGCACGTTGTTGGCATTCTTTTCTAGATGGAGCAGTGTCCCAGTGTGGCCTCCAGCTCCCACTCTCAGCATCATGGGGTTGTTTGGGTTGGAGGRGACCTTGCAGATGGTCTTGTCCCACACCCTTGGGGACACCTTCTCCAACCCTGTGTTCCTGTGGGACTCCCCTGGGGCCTCCCTGTGTTGTCAGAGGTGACCACTTGGTTTGCTCTTTGCCTCCTGTCTCTTCCCCAGGTAACCTGTCTGTGCAAGGCCTGTTGTTGCCGTGGCAGCTTAATTTCTTTAAGGGCCTTTTCTGAAGAACCTTGTTAAATTAAAGCAGGCTTTGTCAYTGGTGTAAGAGAGGGCCTTGTGAGAAGTCCTGTGGGTTTGTGGAACTTGACTTTCCTACACAAAAGGAAGGTCGATTTCCCTGTCTAAATGCTGTAGTTTATTTAGTTGCCTGCAGATCTATTTTCTAGAATGRTTTCTACTAAATTAGGCTCACTAGACTGTAATATCAGAGTGTTAGGTGAGAGAGTAAACATAACTATAAATTGTGTTCAAGAGTAAGCACTGCTTCAAGCAGTAGAATTTTATTTTGAAGGCTGTTTTTGTTCTGGCTCACTTATGTGTCTTCTTTGGTGTCTGATAGTTTTGTTTTTCCCATGTCCTTACTTTAATAGGACATTGCTTGTGGGAGAGGAATTAAASATCTCTCTTCTAAGAAATGAATATTTTTAACAATAGAGAGGTATGTACATGTTTTGGGATCTCTGTTTTCAGTGGAAATTGGTCTGTGTACTGGTAATTATTGATAGTGGAGAGGGAGAAAAGGACTGAGAGAAGGATATRTACAGAGTACTCACCTGTAGGCCTGTTCCTGTTGGCTACTGGGCTTAAAGAAACCCAAACAAATGGTTGCAGTGATACTGTAAAACAAATAATGTAGCACAGGGAGTTGCAAATCAGCAGTGCACAGATCATCCTCGCACACAGAGCTGAGACTGGAGGGGCTRCCTGCCTTTGGCTGCTTCCAAACTGTGCTCAGCCATCTGCAGCCTTTGTGCCCTGCAGTACAAAGTGCTCTGGGAATGGCAGTGGCAGTGGAGGAGAGCTCAGTGGTAAGGAGGGAAGCTCTGCCCCAGACTTGGCCAGTTTTGGGTACTCTGCCCTTTGAGGCTCAGATCCTGGCTTGTTTATTCTTCACCTTCTTTCAGTTCCATGATCTCTGTGTTTCCCTTAAGCTCTTTGATGCTTTTTCTATTTTAGCACTAGCTGATTGTTCAGCTTATATTTACATAAATCAAATAGGATTCACCTATGATGTGTCCTTTCCCATCCCTCTGAGAAGGGTCAGTGTAGCTGATCAGAAGAAATGGCATAATTTCTGTGGGTTTGTGCATCTCTTTTGCTTCCCTAGTCAGAGGATTGATTTTTATTTTTATTTTTTAAATATCTTTTGTTTCTGTACTCTTCATTTGCAACAGTTTTGTCTGACAAAGCAATAAGATGGAGATGAAATTTAATTCCTTTTTCAAAATGGTCTGGGGGATTTTTGARTAGTAATTATTGTGCTGTTGTACAAGATACTGGACATGCTCAGAGCCTGGAGAGGTGTGTTTCAATATTGAACTATTACACTTAGTTTTCTTCCCAAAAGGAACCAGAGAAGCTGCTTGTTWTTGCTTTGCAAAGGACAGTTTTTACACACTCAGGTTCATGTTGGTGGAACTATAAAGCACCAGCATCAAGGACAGAAAGCACTGSTATGGGGGCTATGTAAATCCTATTGCCTGACCAGGTAATGAATCGGGAATTTCTTGTTTTGGAGGTAAATGTTTGTGAATGCCAGAGCCATTAGAGCTGGGAGGACAAGCCTTTTCCATTGGTATGCCTTACTTTTCTGATTTCTCCTTGCTGGTTGTTGGTTCAGAGCTGTTGGTGGAAAGTTGAGAAGGAAAGACAAGGGCTGAGAGATAAGGCTGAAGGGATAAGAATCCAGGGAAGCAAAGTGTCCCATTTGATCGGTGGAGGGAGGAATTGTCACTTGTAGCTGCCATTATTYCCTGGACATTTTGTTTCCCCAAGGCAAATGTATTGTTACAAAACCGCTAAGACTTCAATGTGAATCCTTTTCTAAACTTTGAGACTGTTTTCTTGGCGATCTCTCCCCTTAAGGATTGCCAGGCCTTTTGCAGAGCGTGCCATTCATCAGCACCATCCACAGCACTCGTGCAGGACTTGGAGCCCCTGTGCAATGGCAGGAGGCACCCACCAGCACTTCTGCAGTAAATTCTGGGTATTGGCAGGGCATGTCACTGATGGAGTTTTATTGGGAAATACACAGCTGAGAATAACCYTTTTTTGCCCATACATTTGTGGCAGTCACCTCCTTTGTTGTCTGTCCCTCAAACAGTTCCTTGACCTAAAGTCGTGCTTTGGGAACACCCACATCAGGGCTGAGCTATTGTCTGCTCTGTCCTGAAGGCCACGTGTTGCTCCTCTTTGTAACTCGTGCTTGCATTCAGGCCATGTCAAAAGAGAATGACTTTGTGTGGCAGTGGTCACAAAAAGCATTCAGCRTGTGGGACAGCCAGCTCTGATTTGTAGTTCCCCAGTTCTGATCTCTTCAGGCACAGGCCTGGTAAATGACAAGTGGCACCWCTGTGAAGTGTCACAGAGTGCCTCTGCAGTTGTTTATGCTGCTGGAATCCTGAGCCTGTGTGCACGCTGGTWCTGGCAGATGTGAGCCTGACACAGGGAAGAGCTTGTGCACCTAAGCTCTAATGGAACAATTACATCATTAAAGAGCATGGGAATGTACAAAAACAGTGACTTCCAGCTCTTCAGAAGAAATAAATTCATGATGAGCTCTCTGCACCAAATGAGGCATCAGGGTTGAGGGGAACAGGCTGGTGTTGTTGTGTGGAGGAACTGCTGCTCCTGCAGCTCCTCAAGTAGCTTGTTTTATATACATAYATAACAAAGAGGTGTCCTTTTTAATCTCTGGTCTAGCTACTGCTGSTGTTGGTGGCATGCCAGGCTCTTGGAGGGAAGMCCCAAGAGCAGCACGAATGTCTTGAGGCAGWGTAGGARCTGTCCTGCCCTTCCTGCAGCTCCTGCMTCTGATGTTGCAGTCAGAGCTCCCTGAAATGGGGCCTCGCTTTGGAAGACAAAAAGCTGTGGGGAAGGAAGGGAAGAACATGCTGGTAAAGGCTAGAAATGATCTGAATATCATTTTACATTCACCACACTTGCCTATTAATAGCCAACAAAGAACAAAAATTTAATACACAGGGCAGCCTCATTTGTATTATTTTCCTTAGCTGTAAGCTCAGGCAGTTTGGGACTCGGTTGCTGGGGATTTTTTTTAATCCTCAAGGGGAATGTTGGTTTTCCCATTGTTAYAGATGGCTCAGATGAGCACGCCTGTGGTTGAGATGGGTATTGTTAGGCAGTTACTCCCATCTTGTTTCAAATAACAAATGCCTCTGACAAATCAACTGTCCGGACTGGAAATTCCTGTGTTAAGTTTTTAGCTGCAGAGTGGTAATTTTTGTGGTGTTCCAACAAAACTTATTCAAATTGATTTTTTTGAAAAGAAATTGAGCGGTTTTCTTTTTTTTTTTTTTCCCTCTTTTTTTATTTTTTAGGTGTGGTAAATAAATTTTTTGTCCCTAAGGATTTCAGTGGGAAATTCCTGCTGAGTTTTCATGCTTTAGGGTAAAGGCCTGTGGCTTTAATGAGATTGCTGTGTCTTAGTCAAAAAAAAAAATCCACGTTGCTTGATCATTTTATAATTGTCTGCAAAGTAGTAAGTGGTAGCTTGGTTTGACTGGGATATCTCTTGCAGAATTTTTAGTTGTGCAGGTTTTGCATAGGAGCAGGKTGTGTGTGCCACATGGAGAGTAACCTTCACTACATCCTTCCAGCTCTGGGAAGGACAGAGTTTGACAGACATCAGTCTGCTACTTGTGARCAGAAGTCATTCCTGAACACCAGACTGTGTGAGGCATAACTCCCCAGCTTTGGAAAGCAGGCTGTGATTTTTTGCTCTCTTGCCATGAAGTTGCCAAAAGGTGGATCTTGTCAGCTGRGTGTYTTTTGTGCTGTCTCCTTGTTTGCTCCAAAGCAGGCAAGTTACCCAGGACTCAGATAAGAAAAACTCAAATGTTTTTCCTAACTTTGTTTTGGAGAGAACATTTATTTTAGATGAAATCTCCCAAAGGAACTTGAGCAGACACCGGATGGGRAGCTCAGTAAACCCAGCAGGATATAACAACATTGTGTGCTTGGGCAGCACACAGAATGTCATAGTGCAATATGAAATAAGGGAGCAGTCATGTGCTTTTAACCTGGCCAAGMACTGACTGGTGGTGTTAAGATCAGAGCTGTTGGTGCTCAGAGTGCTTTCTGAGGGGGCACAGAAGGGTGCACCCACGGAGTCTCAGTTTGGCTGCAGTCCCAGGTGGAAGGTTCCTGTCTTGGGAGCTTTTTGGTCAGTTTGTCGTGTGGATGTAATACCATTTTCCCCTCTTAATTTTAAATGTCCTCATCATACGTGATGAGAAAAATTGACACCACCCTGCCCCCATCATGTTCTTTTCCTTGCAATATTTTTTCCTTACTCTGCAGCTGATAATTTTCCTGTATTACTAGCAGAGATTTAACCTTGCAGTATCATTTCCTGAGGATCACTACTCAAAATGTTGCAGTGGTTAATAGTTTCCTATAATACCTGCTCTGTAGTCCTTTACCCCTGGCTTTCAAGCAGAAGYTTCCTCTTTTTTAGTCCTATAATTATTTTCCTTTAAGAACAGTAGTTCACTACTGAAAAATTGCAAAGCATTTATCACTTACATGTCTCCATCCTCTRACTGGAATGTGCTGTGTTGTATGAATAGCTGCTAGAAAGACTTTTACTGTTGTGGTTTTATTTAATGAAAGAATGGTTTTGGAGTGTGTTTTTTCTCTAATTATTTTATTTGAGATTTTTTTCACTCATTTGTTTTGTGCGTTGCTGGAATCCCTAGGGTCACAACTCTTAAGTCTGAAGTCATCTTGCTTTTACAGCCRTTAAGAGGTATTAAAACTGTAGACCTCTGTCCAGCCTTGTGTTTTACTGGAACAATGGACTTTTACTAGGATGGTTATTTATTTACTTTAACTTTTGTGGCTCTTCCTGGGCTCTCTTTGTTCCTGGAAGAATATAGAACAAAAAAACAATGGAGAGAAAGCTCGAGTTAATCCCTTTGTCTGTCTTRGGGTGCGACAATTTACAATATTCTTAACATTTGCTTGTCTAATCTCTTAGTTGATGGACATTTCACTGCATTTCCTAAGCAGCTTATTCCAGTGCTGTATATTCTTACTGACTGTTTTTTTCCAAACTGACACATTTTGCAGTTAACTTTTGGGTTTTATTTCATCATAGTGAGCTATTTCTGGTSTACCTCAGTGTCCATGAGCTGTCATTTTTTTTCTCCTTGAGCTCTAATACAAACAGTGTCTTTCCATTTCTCAGTGTTTTCTCCTACTTCTGGTTTTCTTGTCCTCTGAACCAGCTTASTGCTTTGTAGACTCTCTCCTGTCAGTTCATATCTCAAAGCCTGGGCCCCCAAACTGGGCACTCTGTTCTGATGCTGATGATTTAGTGGTGCAAGGTGAATTGTTCTTCGTTCATTTATTTATTTATTGTGACAAGCTCTTCACACGAGTCCCTTGCTCTTCCCTCATCCTTTTGCTTGTTATTCATGGGAGGTTTTACAGCGCAGGGCTCGGGAATCTGCCTGAGCCTGTGCTTGGCCATGTGGAGTCACTCTGGATTTCTGTCACCTTGTCACAAAGGGAGGGATGGCACCCGCACGGGAAGGGCTTGTCACTGGTGAAACAAGGGGGTATTGGCCCGTAACAGCTTCCCCTGTGTGTTTAGCACAGACTACAGCACAAACACAGGATCAGTCCTTGGCTGAGGTGGCATCAGAGAGGARCCCAGGCTCTGCCCTTGCTCCTGGGGAGGGGTGTGAGGCTGCTGTGGTGCTGCCATTTGATTCGCTGCAGTCTTCAATATTCATGAAGAGCACTGAAGAAAGAGGCTGCCTTGTTTGTTCAGCATCAAGCTGTTGSAAGCATACATGGAACACTGGTTTTTCCACGTCCTTTGATGTCAAATACTGCTTTTTTGTTATTATAAAACAGCACAAATCTTCATGATGACTTTGACAATACRGAAAGAAGASTTGGGGGATTTTTTTGTGGTATGATAGCAGCTGTAAGAGAAAAAACTGGGAAAGAAAATTAAGAAATGCCAAAAAAGTGAAGAGGAGATGCATTTAATGTGACTGTAATCTGTGTGTTTCAGACTTGCCCTAAAATTTACCTAGGAAACAGCTGTCTTCCAGCACRGACAGCATTTGCAGCTTTTGTTTCTTTCCAAACTGTAGGTACATTTTTGTACCAAGCAGAGATATTTTGAGCTTTAAAACCAGTCTTCTAGTTATAACATCATTAGCAACATTTATTTATTGTCTGTTTGAATCCTGGATCCTTATATCACAGCATTTGTTTCTTACCAGTTTATAATCTCCAGGGAATAGGTTCAGACAGATCTGCTTTGGTGCTCTGCCATTTTAAGTGCATGATGATTTCAAAGTTGGATTTCACTCCTTGTTTGCTTACTTTGAAACTGCCTTTTGCTGTGTTTTACAAGCTTATTTGTCGTGGGACTATATAAGTAGAGGTGGAATGAAAATTAAAAATTATTTGATTTATAAGTAAATAAATGGAACTAGGTTGTACTTTCTAGGCTTTACTGAATTTTGTTCACTTAGTAGCTTTATATTGATAAACACAAAAATACTTTTTTTTTTTCGTGCTTTTTTATCCTCAGTTAGTGCTTTCCCACCTCTTTTTTTTTAAGTGACAGGCTATCACCTTTGCTGCCCTCCTGTCACCCCCAAGTGTCTGCTTTTGACTGATGAGCCTCTGTCCCCTCCACCATTGTCRCTGGTTCCTCCTGCTTGGAGCACAAGGTCGTGTGCTTGTCAGGGCTGGAGACTGTTCCAGGCCATGCCCTGGGGA
>CADDXX010000113.1:37997-62143 GCA_902810485.1 Alauda arvensis
AGCTCATCAGCAGCCGCTACCTTTGTGTGGGAAACACCCTGAGGGAATCTGACACCTTTTAGTAGCTGTTTTGTCTGCAGATGAACGGGACTTYGAGTGGCAGGAAAATGCAGGGGACAGTGACTGAAGAACCTTCCTTTGGTGCCACATGGCCTTGGTGTGCAGCTGTGCCCAGCTGTGCTGCTGCTGTGCTGGAGGTGTTGGTGGAGGTGTGTGGGATGACAGGGATTTACCTGTGCAGGTTAGGCTGCACTCTGTGGTATGATGGATGGGAACTGGGATTCTGAGGTTTGGGTGGAGAAGCAATTGATGTTTTGGTTCCCAACCTGATGGAGCACTCTTTGTTGTTAGTTGGGCATTTTATTGGGTGGGGCAGCACAGAGTACRGCAGGGAATGAGAGACTGCTCAAGGAATCTGGCTGGTTCTCTGGGAATAGGGCTTTCTTCCTATCATTGCAGCTGGGAGGCCATCAGCACTTTATTCTTCCAATGTACCTCCTAGGGAAGCTTATCTCCGTGATTAGATCACTTATCTTACCAATATATCTCCCTTTTTAATAGACTAGGAATAGCTTTGCCATCAATCTCTTACTTTCCCTTCTAATAGCCCTCAAAAATCCAAGGGAAGAAAAGTCAACTGCTCTCAGATCTCTTGAGAGTTTGGCACTGTGTGTGCATAAGGAGCTTGAGCTTTGAATGTTTGAATCAAAATCCATTCAGTCTTAGGACGTTTTTCTCTCTGGTATCATCCATGTAGTGCACAATTCTGCCAGTCCCTTCTGGTCTGTTTTCTGTAGACTGCAATATTTTGAAGAATCCTTTCCTTGATCAAGCTCTAAAACTGTTTTCCTGCCCCTCTTCTTCACAGTGGCCGTGTTTAAGTTCTTGGTTAACAGACTCAACAGTTGAGTGTAAAAACAAGAGTTTGTGCTCTTGTAACTCTTTCTTATCTGGAATTAAAGTGGAAAATTTTAAAATAAGAAACACTATAACAGACCAGAATGACAGCCGGTAGGAAGGGGAAACGGAATGATTAAATATGGGGTAAAACAACTCAAGGCAGAATTTCTTGCTTCTCACAGCCAAGAACTGGATGGTTGGGTGTCAGGAGCAGGAATCTCACCAGCTACCTGACAGTGGTTTTTCCCTAAAATCATCTTTGCTTAGGAACTTTTAGATATTAAAAATTCATTTTCCCCTGTAGCTTGGGAGCTGTGCTCAGAAAACAGATGATAAACTTCAAGTGTTCATTTCAATCTTACCTTGCTCTTGTAATGCCAATTGTTGACTTAAGGAATCTGTCCTATGTTTGCAAGCCAGTATTTAACTACTGTGCTAATTGTTTTCTCTTCCCTGTGATGATGAGATTTAATTTTAGCCAAGTCTTCAGCAGTCTGGGAGTTTGCAAGCAGATTAAAAATTAAATTTTTAATTTTACAGTGGAGAACAAGCAATAACAAATACCCTTTTAAATGTTGGTTTTAAAATAATAAAAAGAATGGTACAACCTCTCCTGTTAAAAATGATACTTTGAAATGTGTTYTGGGTATCATTTTTCTAGTGAACTGAAATCTCACTATGTTTTCTTTATTTTTCCTTTGGCAATTAATCTCATAGCCCATTCTCCCAGATCATTCTTTTGGTGTTTCAGTAAGGTCAGCAGCTACTCTAAATGACAACCTTTTTTCAAATGTGGCTGCCAAATTGCATTTTCATGTCAGATAAATATCTTCTGTCTGCAAAGAAGACATGGACACTCCTGTTACAGAAACCTTAGCTGTTCCATCTCTGCTCACTGTGTTCATGTTTCAGTGCTCYCTCCTTTGAGGAATGGTTGAAAACTTGTGGAAGAGGCTTTTGTGCCCATTGGCAWGGAGCTCATGAAACTTTTTGCARCTTAAAAGAAAATTYTCKCAGCATTGCCCTAAGAATYCTGGAGAGATGTTTTTAGCTTCARTGTGGGAAATTTTGCTGAAGCAAAWAACTATCTTATTTTGCATTCTGTTAGCATGCCCAGTGTCTCTGGAACTGCAGGATGGCTGTATTGACTGCAGTTCATATGTGAATAAAACATAATATTCTTATAATATACATAAAGTATTTAAAATTAATAAATCTTGAAAGTGTTGAAGGGTTCCCTGAATTCTGAGTGCAAAGGAAGGTTCAGGATTTGGTAGTGCTCAGGGCTGGGTTTCACAGGTGCTGTAGGATCAGAGTGTTTCAGCCCTGAAACAGGCTGCTCTTTAAAAGTGCAGTGCCCACAGGTTCTGTTAGATGTGATGTTCAGCCTCTGTGTTGTCTCACATTTTGCTCATGGTGCTCTGTCTACAAGGTAACATCCTTCCTACAGTTCTGGTTTTGAGTGGTACCTACAGAAATTAGAAGTTGTGGACAGGATTTGATTTAATTTTTTTTTTTAATAGAAGAATATAAGAGGAAAAACCCACAGGCATAAAAACCTCAAACACATTCAAGGCTGGAGTTTTTTCTCCACATATTATTGGGAATTACCTGTGGATGCTCTGGGAGCTCTATATTCAGGACTTTCTGTGCTTTGGAAGGATGTGTGATTTGCAGCATGTCTGTTTTGGGATGCTGAATGCCTGTTCTAAGTGCACAGTGAAGTCCAACTTCCAGCCTGCAGGTAAGAGATGCCTCCATAGCACATGCAGAATTCCCTGTGTTCCTGCAAAAGAGGAATAAGCCTAAAAGCTTGAGTTTAAATAGGTAGTCTGTTCCCTGTTCTCTCCTTGGCAGCATTAAGACCAGACCATTTTTGATAAAGAAATGTAAAAATCGGTGCTGGGAATTGCACTAGAGTTACACAGTGTTGGAGCTCCCATTTCTCTTGTGTTTCCTCTTCCAGCCAGGTGTGGGAAGGCCAGTTAGCAATCCTGCAGGGATGTGCTCCTTCCCAAGTGCCTGTGGGCCTGGGATAGACTGATGATCTCTTTTGCCATAGATTTTACAGATGCACCTTAAAGCAGTGTGTCCTGCTTGAAACCCATTATTTAGAAAGCAAAGTGTGACAGGGACAGGAGAACATGGTAATCACTGCAGAACAGGCCAGGCTGAGGTACAGAATGAGAGGTGGGATTGCTCTCTTCTGTTGGCCATGGGCTGGAAATCAATTAGTGTTGGACTTGAAATATGTAATTAATGATGAAAAGAGAGTATTGAACAGGAGCTGTGTAATGAAGAACGGAAGGTAAGCTCAACCACTTTAAATGGGAGAACCTGTCATATCTGTAATATTAAATATCTGTCTTAGTATTAGAAAACTGAAATGTTAGAGTACTCAGTAATTTATAGTATTTAGCATTAAAAATCTGAATGAGCTAATTATGGGYATTAAAAWKGCYGCARTAAAATTTGGACATTGAAAGTTTRTAGAAACTCTAAGCAGTAATTAAGAATGCTATTTTAGTATATGAAATTGATTAAAGTTAAGTGAAGAAAAATCCTCATGCAGCTCACAAGGGAAGGTGTAAAAAGAAAAATCTGCTTTTAAATTCTTATTGTCTGTTACTGAAATTATTTGAATAACTAAGAAATATGAAACTAGACTACCTTCTCATACATAGTATAATTTGGGCTATTCCCATGTCCTTACTAAAATTGGGCAGGATAGTCCTTTGCATGTTTATCTACTTTTATACTTCAGTTGATAGGGGATTAGAGACTTAAGTTTGTGAATTTTTTGTCTACTCTGTATTTTCTGGGGTTTTTCTATTTTAGAGCTTCTGAGATCACAGTTGAAAKAAAAGCTATACTTTTATGCCTAATCAAGCAGCTTCTTCATTKATAGTTGGTGAAATCTTTTTGGCACCCTTTCCTCAGTCTGACCTTGCTGGGCTGCTGCTGCTGCTGCTGGGATAATGGCAGTTCCCTGAAGCAGAGGAGAAGAGCTCTGCTCTCAGCTGGCTCTGGATGATCCTCTTGGTGCTGGAAACTCTTCATGGAGGAGTCAGAGAAAACCCAGGCAAGCTGCCTATAAACCTGCAGGCCTTTGGATGAGCTCAAACAGTAGCAAAGAAGCTCCTGGGGAATGGGAGAAAGCCCTTTGGCAAGAAGTTACAGAGACTCACACCTACTTCTTCAGAACCTCAGCAGAGGCTTAATGGGTTATCTGAATGTTGAGTTGTCAGCTGGAATGGCACTTTTCCAAAAGCATTTTACATTCCCTGTGTTCTTGAGCCATCCACCCTCCCCCCTTCCAGACAGGTAATGGTACATCAGTGACACTGAGTTGGATTAAGTAAATTGCTAAATTAGACTGGGTAAGATTAAGTAAATAGAATGGGGCCTTTCAGTTTGCCACCAGCTTGTTTTTTARCTGCTTTTCATGGCAGATAATCAGGATCACCAAGATGTGCCCCTTTCTGCTGAAATTTTGGTGGTGTTTGTTTAGCACATGCTTTTGGCATTCATAGTTTGGGCCATGGCAGGTTTGAAGGTTCAGGCTGAATCCTTTGGGACAGGGAGACATACAGAGCTCAYTTTTAAACTGTGTTTATTGATGAGTAATCTTTGTTCATTTATATACCTGTATTTGTTGATGAGTGATCTTTGATTAGCACCAGCATCAACTCCTAATGAACATCATTGCCTTTCTCTAGGAATACAGGAGGATTTGTGTTGAATTCCAGCTGTTCTAGGCTCTGCCTCCCCTAAATGGAGTTTGAACATGTCCAGTCACTCTTTTTGAAACCCAAAATAGAATTACTATCTTGTGTGTGGCAGGACAAATAATTCTGGAAACACTTTAATTTGCTCTTTTGCTCTAAGTTTTACACACACTGCATTTTCCTTGAGAAGTATTTCTGAAAAATATTCAGTTGGCTTTTCCTTAAATCAGAAAGGGTTTGTTCTTGTTMCACCTAGCTGTTCTGGTGGATGGCTATTACCTTGACCTCTGGACTGAATTCTCCACCTAATAGTGGCAGGGCTCTGAGAGCACTCCTTTTGAACACTGCAATTATATGCTCTTCAGCACTTCYCTTAGCAGGACCCTGATCAATACAAGACTTTATAATTTCTTGGGTCCAACTCAGATTTAGAGAGGATGTCAGTATTAATGTGTTCAAATTATTCTCTGGAAGCGATCATGCTGTTAGTTCATTCAGCAGACAAAATCAACTTGACCTGGACCAGGAAGCTGTCTCTCATCCTAAACCCTTATCATAATTTACTAAACCCTCTGCATTCATTGATGTTGCCTGTTCATACTACTGCTTTTCATTTTATCAGAGAAATGATTAACAGCTTCCTTTTCTYTGAGATTATGGAATGGTTTCTTAGAAGCCACATATCAGTCTAAGTTTTTTTGCTTGTATCACCTCCTTTCCCTAATTCCTGAGCCTCATGAAAAAATAAGTAAAAAGACCAGCAACTCARAAGGGCAAAATGCTGAGCATTAAACCCTGTGCTACTAAAGCTCTGGGATTAAGGGTTTTCTAACTGCWGAATTCTGGAAGATGTGTGAAACAAACCTTTGAATTCGTATTCGTTTGGAAACAGAGAAATCAATCCTTTACAACATTTCTGCAGTACACATTTAATTGTCTGTGTTTATTCCAAATGCTTTTAAGGTAGAAAAGAAGCTTAAAGATTCTTGGCAAATACATGCTACTTGGATAGCAACCCAAGAATTTTAACAGCTGTTTTCTGAAGAATGTCTTGGCTTTTCTTGTTCTTGGTGATTTATCTCTATATGGGCAGTTTGGTGTCTCCTTTTGCTGATTTGTGGTTTTCAGTTTGGTTCTCTAAGGCAGTGTGGCTTTGCAAGTGTTTGAGTTACTCCTGTCACTGCCAGGACGGTGGGACAGAGGAGGGGACAAGAGAAAGAAGCTTGGGGTACTTCATTATTGCTAATTTTTGGTCTTTTGCATAGGGTTCAGATTTTTTATGGTTTGACACAACATGCTATTYAAATGCATTAGAAGGATTGAGTTGCTGCATGTCTCTTAGGAGCACAGCCACTAATTTAAATAAATTTGGAGGGGGTGGGAGGTGTCCAAAAGACAAATTCCTGCAGTTTTTGTGAAGGTAGATAACTGGCCAAAGTTACTCTCTTAATGTCTCCTTCCCATCCCTCTTCTACACACGCTTCTAAATAAAAGCAAGAGCAGGATTTCAGTTGTTGTTAGATGTTAGAGAATCCACACAGAGTTACAGAACAGAAATCCATGGAGAACCAAGCTTCATTGTTTCCACAGCTTGTGGAACTGCTGGAAAAGACAAACAGAAGGGAAGTGTGCAGCAGTCTCAGTTGGCCAAACCTGACAAAGAGAGCYTTTATCAGTGTATCAGCATGGCAGCAAAGACTTCTGATTCTGTGGTTCCTGAAAATAGAGATAATGTTCTGGTTCTGGAAGAAAATCTTCATCACGGTTTAAATGGGAGCAATTACATTCCCAGGAAAGGCAGCAGGAGGGACAGAAAAATGTGTGGTACCTTCTCAGAAATCCCCACAAAGCAGCTGATCAGATTTAGGATCTCATTTGATGGCTCATGATGTGTTCTTGCAAATTCATTATTTTAAAGTGGGACTGTGCCTGACTCTTCCAAAGCCACACAATCCATTTACAGAGAGAAGTCTGTCTAGCAGTCACTTCCTTGTTGTGTGGGTCAGGAGGTGGTTCCACTGCTTTTACACTCCTTGTTTCYCTGGTTGGTGAGGGCAGAGGGCTTGGTGCACTCACCTCTTACCTTGGGAAGCAGAATGGGAATGCACATTGATTGTAAGAGGGAAAATGGTTTTATTGTACTTYTTGCATATTGCATAAGTTGTTATGGATTAGTATTTCACTTCTCATTTAAGAAGCTGTTTGTTTGTATTAATTACTTTTTGAAATTTGGCAGCTAGTTGGGAGCAGTTTTTCATTTACTGGGGAAAAATTCAGCTGGTCTGAGGTTTCRGGTTAAATTTGACACCTTCAAATCTGATTCTTCAGTGCAAACTGAGCTTTATGCAGTGCTGATGGCAAATGGGAAATGATTTCTAGTTAGCTAATAAATATAACCATTGACAGATTAAAAACAGAAAGGAAACCCAATCTTTAAATAAAAGGAARTCTTGGTGWGACCTACAGCCTTATTAGAAGTGTCTGTTAAGAATTAAAGTGTGGGAATTACCTTAATGATATAATTATTGGAATCTTAAATCGTAATTATTGGAAAAAAAGACATGTAGGATTAATTTAAGCCATCAGTTTTTCATGTTAGGGCTAATGTATTAATTTAGTAAGAAAGGTTGTGTTTRTGTGATCCTGATAGCAAAGCTGGCATGAATGTGGCCTTTTGACTTCCATCTGAAGAACAAGGAAGCCAAAGGACCRCATGAATTTTCAGTGATAAGTGTCACAGTTTCAGTGTTTAATTACAATGGCAAATGAAGCAGGAAGGGACAGTGGGACTTTGTAAAACACCTTGTTCTTGTGAAGGCCAGGGCTGTATCTCCTCCTAACAGTGAGACAGCAGCAGTGTACAGGATAAAATGTACATCTTTGGGATCAGGAGAACCCCAGAAATGATGGACCTAAAGGTCTGGTATTCAGCAAATTATTTGTGGGGGTTGTTCTGGGAGGTATTCTGCATAGGAGGGGCAGGAAAGGCCCTGGCTCTGTGTGAGCTCAGCAAGAACAGAAAGATCTCACCATATCAACTTGTGTTCAGCACAAAGCAGGACACAGCTCTGTACCAGCCCATGGGAAGGAAATTTCCTCCATCCCAGCTGAAACCAGCATGGTCTCCTACTCTGTTTTATACCCAGAAGGATTGCAGCTGGCATCAATACCAATGTATTGTCAAAGGCTGGCTGCTGTGAGAGCTTGATRTTCATCTCAAACAAGAAAATATAACAGGAAAAATGATTTTTATCTTTGTCATGTGAGAGAATGATTTGAACTGGATTTAGAGGATGTGAGAAAGGAAATGGAAACACTTTTCAAGGTCACATTGGAGCTCAGAGGCTCCACAAGCTCTCTCACCATGTCATTGATGCAGGCAGCCCTTGGTGATCCAGGGTCTCTGCAAAGCTCATGCATCAGCTTGTACATCATCTCTGAACATGTTCTGTACAGAGAATATCCTCCATTAGCAGTGCCCTGACCTTCCACTGCTCAGAGTGACAGTCCATGTGCCATAGCTGAGGCAGGCATGAACTGGAACTTAGGACATGCACTTGACTGAAAATCACCTGCTGGGGAGAGGGAACAACAGSAAATGAGCTGCTSTGGGTAGTACTGGAGTATTCTTCASTTTCTAATTGTGCTGGCTGAATTTTCTTGACGTTTTCTCTCTGAATRACTGATTGGCATTTTAGATGTTTAGTTCTTTTCTGTGCTTATGCTTTGTATCTAGCACTTATCACCAAAAACTGGTGGACACCTGCATCCAGAGAAGGAACTATGTCACAGTCAGTGTTAGTCTGATGGCTAATTAGAAATAACCTGGCCACAGGATTTCATGAAGTCTACTGAGGCTGAAAGTGSATACTCAGGTTTTTGTTTACTCAATGTGTTTTCAAACCTATTGCTTCTTATYAGAGATTTCACTCAAAACACGTAATAGAAACCTAAATTAAATTATGTTTTCTGCATGTTCCTATAGATGATTTTGCAACTAAGTTGGACTTGCTTAAATTAGATATTTAATGATATTTACAAGTGATTTCCCCCTTTAAGACTGAMATGAAGTTTTTTCATACTTGATGAATTCTGTGCACTTAAACAGGAACATGAGAGTTACATCTTGGTGCTAAATATGTGTCATTTGTTTGTTTTTTCCACTGGTAGTGAGTCTTAGGCCACACTGGGTTTCCCAGTACTTCCTTTTGTGGACATAAAGCCCCTGTGTTTATTTGTTATATTTTTTTTGAGTATGTGGTGTGTTCCTGTGAGCCATGGTTATTAATTGACAGATGAGTTACACTATGATGGCACTTAAAATGCACAACGTGTATTTCTGAAAGCAGTCGTTGCTATAGCAACTTTCTAGTAGGTCACTGGCAGTGTTGTGTGAGTGTGTGTGTATGATTTGGCTGTTAATGCAGACTAATACTGGGAGAAAAATGAGAAATGGGAGAGTCAGAAAGAAGGTAGCCCTTCCCCCCTCCCTGTCCTCTCCCCTCAAAACAGCGGAAGAGAATTTTGTGGAGAAAGTGCTTACTTAGGATATTGCATGTATTGGCCAGAAACTGGCTAGCATCTGCTATAATTAGATGCTTTCTTTTTATTTAGGCAAAGATTATTAAAAAGCCTCCAAATGGCCTTAATCTGACTTCTTTGCCATCTTTAGAGTTTGGTTAGGAAAGGAATCCATGCTCAGTTGATCCAAAAGTAATGTGTTGTATTTATTGAGCATTAACACCTATTTTTGAAGTATATCTGTAGATGCATTGGAATTTTGAGAAATTGAGGGATTTTCCCCTCTTTTTGTAAAGTACAATGCATTTTTGTAGCAATTTAGGCCAGTGCAGATCTCCTGGTCCTGTTCTCTCCTGATTATTCCTGTCTCTTCCCTAGCCTGGTCCTGTGCTCATGCAGACAAGGGATGAGCCCATTCAGGGACCTGATCCTTACACAAACAACTGGAAAACAGTTTTTAAAGTTGCCAGATGATTTCCTGGATTGTGTGATGGGCAGAAAGCCAAGTGCCAGTRCAGCCATAGGAGGGAGGAGCCACAGTGCCTGATGTTCAGGGCAGTGGGCATGGATGGTAATGAATGGCATTCCCAGACATTCATTCAGTTGTTATTCCCCAGTGATTCTACTTTTGGTTTTGCTCTGAAACTTAGCCAAAAGTGCTGTGCAGARGACTCTATCCCAAATTCTTTGCATTTGTATTTTTCTCTGAAATAGTTCTCTAAGAGTGTCTMCYGGGTTTTTTATTTTTTAATTTTTTACTGCTCTGATTAGAGAGCATCCATATATCTCTTTTAAAATGATCAACATATAGCTAGGCCATTATTTTGAGTATATTGAGAGATTTTGAGTATCTTGAATTAAAACTGCCTTAAGAGAAAATAAATGACTGATGGGAGCACATTCTAGATGGTGATAAATGAAAATAATGTAACATGTAGGAAGTGTACTATGACATGTAATCAAGTAGATTTTTCTCAAGTTATAATGTGGAGTATTTAATGTGGACTTKGTTATGTGTTGCCTCTTTTGTTCTGCAAAAGCCATGAAGAAGCTGTGCTGCATTTTCAATTGAATCAATATGGTAGAATTTGCTGCCTGCCTGGGAGCAGTGAGGGATTGTGGCAGGGAGGGCAGGAGGAATGGATGTGCTTTGCTCCCTCCTCTTCTTTTCCAGTATCCCGTGTGTCTCTATTCACTGGTTTGCTGGGAGTATCCAAGCTGCTGTAAAAAAACAGGAGTAGGAACATGTGGTCAGGAGCAGGAGGAAAAAGCAGGGAGTGCAACCAATCATATTGGTTCAACCATTGTATGAAACCTCATCCCAAAACCCTATTGAAAAGGAAAATATCTGTTCCATGTTAGTTTGTTGTTGTTTTATGTAATTATTATTCTCTAATACATAATTATGTTCTCTGTGTCTTGAGAACTTGATTTGTGGAAGTGCTAAGTGCTGGTAAAACCCCTGGAAAATAAAAACTTACTTGATACTTTTGAAGTATTCAAATGATTGCTGAATGCTTTATTAAATATACTTGTGTATACTATGTGCTCTGGAAAAGCTTGCTCTAACTTTGCCTCAAGGGTGAAGGCAATGCTTAGAAATTAATGTTTGCATTTATTTGAATAATTTGTAGGGAAATYGAGGTAGGACCAGGGACAAGACAAAAGAAAACTTGTGTCTTCCTTGTATTTTCTGTAAGGATTGTTCCTAGAGGAAGTGTTCTCTTAGTTAACTCCTGGGCTTACAATTTTTAGCTAGAATTTACTCTTGAGAATCTCATGGGAGTTGAGAATCTGTTTAAGGAAATGCTTCAAAATATTCTCACTCTTGCTCTTACAGCCTGACAGTTTCAAATATCAGTTACTGGATGTATTTTCATTTTATGTAACTGTGTAAGACACTGAAAATCCTCTGCCTGTCTTTCTGAAGCGCAGAAGAAAGTATTTGCAAATTCTTCAGCATTTAAAGTTGTGTGCTCTTTTCTGTTCTCTGCAAAAACAAAAGCCAAGGAGTCTTACAGGGGGAAATATCCTCTTGTGTGAATCAGCTGCTGGAATTTCCCCCCTCACTGGAGAGCCTCAGCTTCTCTTTTCTGGAGCTTCTGTTRAGTTTCACTCAGCCTTACCAGCAGTGCTGAGAGAACTGTGCTTCTTCTATTTCCAGTGTTTTGTATTTGATGGTAGAAGACAATTCTCCTCTAGACACAAGGTTTTCTTTTCTCATCTGTTAATTTTCCTTTTTTTCTTAGCCTGTTGTTCCCAGGGAGGAGATTTGTAGGGCTGTGTGTATGTAAGCAGAAGGTTGGTACTGTTGGAGACCGTGACTGTAGCTTAGCAAAGATTTCTGTGGGTAGCAGTTCTTAAATTCCAGATGTTGAAGACTGTGCTCTGAACACTGACCTTAACTTCACCACTCTATCCTGAATGGAGCTTTGACCTTGCACTGACACAAACCAGGCAGATGCCTGTAAACCCCCAGCACATTTCTAAACAAGTTTTGGTTATATCAGGATAGCCTCAGGATCCCCTGTTTTTCCTGTTCTTGGCTCTGTCAGAGATGCTGGTTTGTGGCTCTTGATTTCATGTTAGCCTGCTATACCTGCAAGGTAGCTCTGCATTTCTTGTGATTAACCCTGCGATTCTTTCTTCAATTCACAATCAAGGTTAGCTATTTTTGGGAATCAGGTGAGGAAGAGGTTTGTTTACCTTATTTATTTTCTACGGGAGGGTAACGGGTTTAGGTTGCTGGCAAAGCCCATGTTCCAGTTTTCCAGTACCACAGGGTTTCCTCTCTGTCTGGATATCTTTAGAAAAATAAAGCATTTTGCCAGTTCATACTGGAATTGTTGATAGCTTCATTATTAACATCATGGAGCAGCCTTCATCTGATGGCAGCCTTTCCAAGGGAGGCAAAATCTTTCTTCTGTCTCTTTTTATGTGGTCCATTTCAGCTAGGCTTTAGCTAAGCTATTTCATTAGGCTGAAAATTGCTGCATTAGTCCAATCACTTGTTTTAGAAAGTATTTCCCAGATCAAAAAATTCTTCCTTGTCTGGGGGAAGGACTGCTGTCAGTGCTACTGGGAGAAAGTATTTTTGGCTAGGCTTTAAAGTTAGGAGCACAAAGATGAATTATGCTTGCTCAAACATTGTCACACTAATTCCAGTTTTTGTCATCTGCATGTCARATAACTCTTCAGAAGTAAAAAGAGGTATTCCTGTATTTCTGTAAACAATGCAAGATACAGTTACCAAAGAAATCATCAGTGTTTGCAATTTAGAGTATTCAAGTAAATTAGTGATAGCTTTGAAGTTTGAGTTGTCACCATGCCTTCAAAGTAAAGTATTTGTATTGAGACAGAGGGAAAGCACTCAAAGTGCAGTGAGGAAGATGGTGGGAGATGAGCTGTTGTGTGGTCAATGCAGTTAGCAAAGCACATTTTGGTGATCCTGCTCTGTGCTGCACTGCAGTAAATCCACAGTTCAGCTGTGTCCTGGTGCTCTGCACATCTATTACAGCATCACCTCAGCACCTTCCCAGGGCAGSKCTGTGTGTCTGATAGCAGGACAGARCTGTGTCTGATAAACAGGACAAAAGCAGCTCTGCACATCCTGGTCCCCCCCTCCGCCTGTGCCAGAAACTGGGCTCAGCCAGTGCCTCCTTTCAAAAATCCCTTTTTGGGGTWCCTGTCCTTCTGTCAGGCCTGTTGGTGTTTGGCAGCCAGAAATTGTCAGGAGATGGAGGGCAAACAGCCTGGTTGGATGTGAAGCCTGTAAGAAAGGAAACTTGGCCAGGTCATACACTGGTTTCTGTGTTCTTGCTGCTTCTCCTTGTATTTCTGATGATGATTGTTTGGTTTGTCAGTTTGTCCAGTTTGGAACTGGCCTCTCAACTGGTTCCACACAGTGTGATCATCATCTTCCATCTGTACATTCATCATTCCTATACCTGGAACTATGAAAAAGCAGCGGAAGAGAGATTGACGTTTTTTCCAAACAGTTTTTCCCCGAGAAAGTTTTCCTTTTAATGGTTTATTGAGTTATGCAAGACATTCTTAAATAACAAAAAGCAAGCAGTTTTGCCCCCCTAGCTAATCTTCCTGGGGTTTTTGACTAACCAAAATGAATTTTTTAATGAGAAAAGCTTTTTTTCAGGCTTATTTACTGAGCTAAAATAAATCCTTTCCCAGGTGCTAATTTGTCTTTTCCCTACTTATATTTGCTCTTTGGCCTATTGCAGAACTGTTGCCAGTTGTACAGATACTTGATAGTAAGTTAGTTCCTATTTCTTATTATTTCATTGATTTCTTGTGATTTCTGTGTTAGGCAGGTCATTAGGAAATGGGGGTGTGTAGCCATCCCTTTTTAGCTTATATTTTTTTTCTTGAGTCCTTGGATTCTTTTTTTTTTCCCTCATGTCTCAATCTCAATCAGGAAAGGCTTGTAGCTACAGCTGATGTATTTTTTAGGTTGGTTGATATTGCTGTGAAAAAGTAGGCAAGCTCCTTGATCAGACTGCTTTAGACTGAAATATAACCACAATCCTCAAGCTCAGTACAGGTAGAAAGCAATCACTGCTGTGAGCTCTGCTGAGGTGTGGGSAGGTACTGCCTGTGGGGCAGAGAGAGAAATTATAGGGATGGAGGAAATTAATGGGGGATAAAGCCACTTTCTCTTAGGAGTCAGTTATTTAAAATGAATGTGAATCTTTTATTTTCCAGCTGTGCGCTTTCCAAGTGTTTCAAATCAGGAGTGAGAATTTAGGATTGGAATGGGAAGTGTTTTAGGATTTAGGATTATTCTGGGAAGTGTTCTTCTGGCAAATCAGCATTTCCTTTTTTGTGGCTCATCCTGTTGGTGTTCACCTGTGTGGTGTTGGGGAAGCCATTGGGCTTTGGGGAATTGTGTGACCCTGTGGATTTAGGTTTGAATTYTGGTTGCAGTATGAGGTCACCTGGGAAACATGCTTGCAGGGCTTTTTATTTCTAGCTCCAGCATGGTTGTGTGTGTCCATTGAAAAAATGTGCTTTTCCTCACGACTTTGTAGTGGTGGTCAGGTTGTTTTAAGATGGATGAGAAGAAATTTTTTAATGTGTGCTGAAGGATTTGACTGCACTGCTGCTACAGGTCAGAAGCTGTGCCATGTGTACTAATGGAGGATGTACAGCTGGTGAGCTTTGTTCAGCAGTGTTGTTAGGATTTTGTGTGAGGGAGTCTTTGGGAAGGTTCTCTTGGCTCATCCACTGCCTTTAGACTGGGGCAATGTCAGGTTAGGATGGATTGGGGCTATTTAGCAGTATGTGGACTCTGGAGTTACTGTTCTTTTAAGTTCTTAAGGCAAAATATGAATGGGAAAATGTCAATGGGAAACTGGTGATGTGACTTAGTGAGTCTGTGGTAGCATTGATGGTTTGGTGGAGGGATGATTTAAATTGTGTWGTTTATAGATGCAGTGTAGTTTATCTTGTAACCAGTTCACTGAGTGGTGAAAAAGGGAATACTCTTAAGTGTTCTGATGGGTTTTTTCCATCTGCTCTCCTTGGATTAAGGACCTGCACAGCCTCTTGGTCTTGGGGAACACAAGAAAATTCCTGGTAGAGGAGAATTCTGTTGATTCATTTACTGGGAGGAGAATTGGAAGCAAATTTTAATGAAGAAGAACCAAGTTAGAGTTGCCTGCTGGTTTTGCTATTGACAGGGTTTGAGGTTACTCACAGCTTTTTCTTTGGTGTCTGGGCCATGGTGGGATTCAGTGCTTGGGTGGTTTTCCCCCTGAAAGGCTGCAAGTTGTGGATTGGCTCAGAAGAGAGATTGTTGTGGTACAAGATGTAGGTAGGAGGTGTCTGGTGTGATATCAGGTTGAATTTTGTTGCAAAGTTGGGAAGCAGAGGTTGATTCTGTAATTCTTATATCTATATATAATGATTTTTTTTTTGCTAACTTAATCTTTTATGGTTTACCTCTGCTCTTTTTTTTTTTTTTGGCTCTTGTTCAGTTTTCACAAACTCTTTTTTAGGAGGAGCTTTTCAGGTGTTTAAAATTTAGGTTCTCTGGCTAGTGGATATGGGAAGGATATGGAAATTACTCCCTCTCTGTGGTACATCCATATATTCTGATAGTAGTCCCACTGAATGTCAAGAATCAAAAGTCAAAAAATCTGTGCTACCATGGGCTCTTTTGAGAAGTCTCTTTTGTGCTAAAGCAAATGGGATTTTTAAAAAAATCATTCACAGAGTTACTTGGGCTAAAAATAATTAACAATGGAAGAAAAATGGGTTTCTTATATTTCCTGTTTGAATTTATTCCTGCTTAAATGAAAAGCATCAGTGGAACCTCTGTCCAGTTAATGCTAGCAAAAATTGTTACTAAAAGCAAGGGTATTTAGACTGCCTCACTGCAGAGAGATAGCATTATGCTCCTTATAAAATGCTTATTGGATATTTACTAATCCCTTTTTAAAATGCAACATCACTTCTGAGCAGCTTGAAACATGAAGTATTTAATAATWTTTAAATATGCAGATACCCTCATGCACACAAAAAGATGATATTTGAGTGAATCAGGAGCTGTAGTGGAAAGATGCCAATTGGCTGCATCAGGGTGAGGGTTAAGGTGAGCCTCCAACCTGTTGTTAGACAGGAATCTGTGGGATTTTGTCACTGGAGCATTGCTGAATTCCCTGGACTCAGCAAAACTGGTACACCAGGATCTTCCAGTTCCTGAACTGATAGCATTGACAGACTCTTAGCCTAAAACTTTGTAAGGCTTATCTCTGGAGTAGATGTGAATATTGAGGAGAGGCTTTCAGTGCCTCAGTCACTCTGAGATAATGCCCAGAAATCTTTACTGTTTGAGGGTCTTGGATCAGGACAGGACATCTTTGCAAGGCTGTGGATCTTRACAGGTGTGGCAATGAAGGAATTGATGGAGCTGCTCCTCCAAAGCTCAGAGGCTGAGATGTTGGCTTCCTGAAGGACCAGKTTTCAGTGGTGGGAATGCTTTAACAAAGTCTTCAACACCACCTSCTTCCTTTGAAGAACCATTATACATTTGTGTTCTTTTCAGGAGAGTATTAAAGATGCCTACTAGAAAATTGGGGGAATATTACATGTTAGAGTGGTCCTACATTTTCTTCTACTTGATACTTATAAGTCTCCATATTAACCATTAAATATCCTATTTCTTAGCAGCTTAGTTAGTATTTTAGTGACCTTATTTTTATCTAGCCTTTCTGCACTTCCCCCATAAGTTCAAATTAGTACCAGAATCAGTAATTTCCAAGAGTTTTTAATTTATATGCGACTTCAAAATGCTTGTTTTCTTTTATAATGTGGAAAAAATATTCTGCAGTTCCTTTTGGCTTTTCTACTCAAAGTCCCCATATGAGGAGAAAAGGAGAGACAAAGAGAACAAAAACTTGAACCATTCTGAGAGTTTTTTCCTTTATTTCAGCATTCTGCATGTCGGGCTTTGCTTCCTTTTTGTGAAAATTGGTTTTATTGTTGGCAATTTTCCAGATGCAATGAATAATAGAACACCAGATGTCCACTGCTGAGAAAAATTACAGATGAGTAAACACTTTTCTGAGGTAGCATAAAAATCTATTAATGGTGCTTCTGGTGTGCCTGCAGACAGTGTGAGCTCCTGGCCTGCTGTGCTTTGTGCTGCACAAATATCTAAAGCCTCTGTGGCCCTCTGCATGTCTGACTATCAGGGATTCCTGCCTTCCTCTAGATGAGGATTATTTTCTAGGAATGAGCACTCACTGCAGTGCTTGAGTGTGAATTTAATCACTGGATTTAGTTTTAATTATTTTCACACATGGGTTTGATTGAAGGTAAAAGTTCCAGAAACATTAGAAGGGACAGGGGTAAGAAAAGGTGTGGAGAGTTGGCCTGGTCCCCAGCCTTTCTCTCCAGCAGGCACAGTTCTGGTTGTGCCATGTTTTCAGACCCAAAGCAGGCTGTGTCCTAAAAGCCTTGTCTGGTTTTTCCCAGCTGTTCCAAGCTCCTCAGAATAAGYTTTCACCACAGGCTTTGCCTGTCACACCTGACAAACATGACCCATCTACTTGGGAAAAGCAAAAATATTCAGCAGTGGGTAATTCACATTTGATTGAGCAAACTGTTGGAGAGTTTGCCTTCACTAGTCCTTACCTCGTTTGTATGTGTCTTACCTGAGCTTTCCTTGCTGCAGTAAAACCCACTGGTTGTGTGTTCCCACTGAGAAAGACTCTTTGTTCTCCTCTCCATTGCCTTTGCAGCAGTTTTTACCAGTCTGGTGTGTGTCCAGCTGTGCTCTCCTATTGCTTTCCTGTGCACAGGTGTGTTAGAGCCTCCTGGAACACTGGCTTGGCCCACCAGAATCAACTGTGTGAAACTTTGAGAAGCTTGAGGTCATTTTAGTGAGCTGAGTRAGCATCAGCTGAGCAGGATGGTCCTTTTGGGGGAAGCATTTAATTACCTTGATAACWTTAATTGTCTTGATAACTCACACTGTCCTTTTCGTTATTCAGTCTTTTGCAAGTGTTTGTTGATTGCCCAGTCTTCTGTTTGGAGGATGACTCGACTCCACAGTTTCTACAATAAGCAAAATCTCTCTCAACTTAGAACTTGCTCCATGGGCTTTTTTTATGATTTTCAATGTCCTTGCATCATTTTAAAAAKACAATTGAGTTTATCTTCTCAAGACTTCTAAGTTTTGGAAATACAAGTGCAGAGAAACAGAAGGCTTCAAGGGTCCAGCTATTCATTCTCACAGCTTGAGGACAGCAGAAGTAACTTTGTATTTTGTGTATTTTGTGTTCAGAGCAGGTAGGCACGAGGCTGGTGGGTAGCTGATGTTATTGTAATGGACAGATGGGAAGGGGCAAGTTGTTAATTTAGACTTTAATCATCCAGATATTGGACTAACATTAGAACTCAGTGCCTCAACTCTTAGTCTTGTGCAATCAGCCCATAATTATTTGCCCTATGAGTGATGGAGTGCCCGTAGCCCCCGGTGATCTCAGTCACAGTTATGAATGCTCAGTGCTGCAGAAAATCAGGTCAAGTGTCTCATGGAGTGCCCACAGAGGAAGGAGTAGTTGTGTCTGAAGAGTCTGTAAGAATAACAAAGGGAAAGCAAGCTTGTTTTCATATGTTCAGTCCATCAAATTTATGCTTATTTAAAAAAAATTACAAATTGAAATTATAACATTTCTGTTCTTGAGCAAGCCAGATCTAGAGGCAATTGTTTTCATGAAGTATTGATTAGTATTTTTAGTATTAGCCATGCTACTCATTAGAAGAAAGCAGTGTATGATAATACATTTAAAARCTATTGGACTAAGCACTGGAGATTAAACAATTGTCTGAGAGATGCGTTAAATTAATTAAATTAATTATGCTATTATAGCCATGGTTAAAAGATAGTATCAGCTTTCCTGTGTGATCTTGGTGTCAGTGCCTTGGCACAGACCTGCACAGTACAGGAATTAGCTGCTGCCTTCTGGAAATGGTAGCAGAAGATAGAGAAAAACTGATTGGTTTTGGCAGTTCACACATTTTTAGAGACAGAAAACGAGGTAAAGAAATGTGGTAGTATGACTTGGATGTTTTTGTCACGGAAAGATTTTATTCCCAGCTCTGGAAGAAGTGATTTGTGTAGCCTTGCAGTGCCAGGTCTTGCGTTTGGGATGTCGAAGAGCACAGAATAATATCACAGGCTATGATGTGACACTTCAGGTCATTTTTCTGCCTGACTGGGCAGGACCTGTCTAGGCTAAAAGCATTTGGTGAGAGGAAGCAGCAACAGCTGTTTTGCCTGTAGAGGCAGTTCTGCATGTTGGTGCAACTGAGGAGGCAACTGCGGTTGAAGGCAGTTTAAATGGACAGCTAGGGGTTGCCTCTGGATCGTTCTGGATCCCACACGTATGGGTAACATGTCTGGTGATACCTGTAAAGAATGGAAGAAAAGAAACTTCAGTCAATGATAAACATCTGCTAAATACTCCAGTTTAGTGTACAAGTCTCGTTGTGTGGTTCTCAGCCACACACTTTATTGAGCTTCACATGATTCCTGTGTGTCTTGTGCTCCAGTCTGCACAGGTCCCTCTGAACAGCAGCACAAACATCTGGTGTGTCCAACAGCTCTCCCAAGGTTTTGGGTTTGACATTGATGTGCCTTTGCAGGCTGGGAACTGCAGGTTGCACTGGAATGGCTAACAAGAACAGCAGAGGCACTCTGGACAGGGATGTGGGGTACTACTACTAATATCCAGGATGGTTTTGGTGGGTGTAGGAAGTGAAGAATTGCCATGCTGTGCTGGCCTAATTGATATTTCCTCCTTCTGTCATGGTTTGACTGGATTAGGAATGCTGCAGACCACATAGAGAGCTTGCTATGCACCATAAGTACTGAGGAACTCACTAGTGCTCAGTGATAATTTTTCTATCACTTGGGCTTTYAATTTTGGTTTAAGTACTTACTAGAGTGTGATAGAGTGAAATATMTATTGTGCACAGAACTTCAATGAAATTATTTTCAAGATGAGCTGAATGAGCATTATGCTTTGTTTGGCCTTAAATGATATTATGTGCTTTCAAAATCAGAGCTGGGACTGGTGATCCAATTTGGATTTTGATCAAGTGGCTATAGGGTCAACATGAATTGATATGTTTCTAATTCCAAACCTGTAGCAGAAATAAAGCTTATGCTTGTAGAAATATTTAATCCAGAGCAAACAATTAGACAATGGAATTAATAATGTAGAAAATGCTAGATTTAGTAGTTGATTTTCTTTGTTATTTAAGTTTTGGGTTCAACTTGGTAAGATGTAGGCACCTAGTCCGTAATAGAGTTAACTGAACTTGATTTGGCTTTGTTGCTATCAGAGAGTTGCTTGGAAGGACTCTGTCAGGATGTTGGTCAATCTTTTAATTTGTTTGGTTTTTGACTAAAATGGGTGGATTACTTCAGCACTGCAGAGGCAAACAACCTAAGGACTGCAAAAAATGTGGGTAGCTTTGTGTGTTAGTAAAAGCTGCAGGAAATATTGATTGAATGMATGTATTGGATTCATTGTTGTAAAATCCTAGAGTCTTTTTAAAACTGAGTTCATTATGAGATTGTTACTGAATAAATGCTATAATAAACCAAACARTCTACTAGAAAATATGTTTTTTACAAAGGCGGTTCTATATCAAGGTCATTATGTCTATCCCGATTATTGTGCGTGCTTGGAAAACAGGCAAAAAAGGGAAACATTTACTTGTTTCCCACTGTATGTTTGAACTAAAAGGTGTCTTCTACTGCCTGCTTTATTTTCCTCTATAGGTAATTTTAACTGGGTCTGCATAAATTTATGTCATCTTAAAATATAGAGGTGCAGATTCAAAAAGCTGCAAAGGTACAAAGGTCTTTATAATTGGGATTGAATGAGRACATCAGCCTTTTTATTCTGAACTAAAGTAGAAGTAGTTGACTGTGTGTTAAAGGACTGTTTGGTGYTTATTATAATTTAAATAACCYCAAATGCCAAAGTATGAAGTATTCYTGCCCCTGTTCTGTTCTCCAGGACAGGTGACAGAATAGTTATGTGTCTCAAGCTTTCAGGACTTTTTTATCAATGACTTTGTTCTCAGGCAGAAGGAGRGAAAGAGGGAGAGTTTGAGCTTCCTGGTTATGAGAACATCATATTTCAGAAACAGGTATTTCTGTTATTAAAACCAGGAAAACACGAAGGTTCATATTTGTGTAGTCCATAAGGATCAATGAATTTTCCACAGTTGTCAAACAGTTCTTGTATTTGGTCACAAACTGCTGCATTAATACAAGAGTGTAGAGAGATAACTTTGTTGTCTTCTGATGTCAGTCTGAACTTTACCACAGAGGGGTGGTTTCTTCCAGCCCTGTTTTACATTTTCCTGTTCAGCATAAGGACAAGGAGAAAACAGCACAGGCCCTTGCAGTTCCCTGGTGTCAGGTTTTCTGCCCTTAGCACTGTGGGTCCAGCTGCCTTGGTCCTCTCTGCTGCTTCTGRCTCTTCATACCCTTCACTCCATACTTCTGTGTCAGGACTTTGCTTTTCAAAAAAGCTATCTCTGAGCAAGTATCCCTTTTGTTGTGTGTGACAGCACTTCCCTAGAGCAGCTGAATGCTGCTGATTACTGCATCTGAACATGCACAGCCAACASTTGGGATGGGTGACTAGGTTAAAAAGGAAAATTAAAAAAAGAAATCCCACATAGCAGTTGTGCAGGATGTGGAAGTGCACGWCTGTGTCTGTGGAAGATACCTCACATGGAGCACACATAAATTTCCTTGAACTTCTTTAGAAAGCTTTTCTGGGAAGTAAGTTTGCCATGAATCCTGCTAGAATTAGATAATCTGGAGAACTAAGATGGATAGGCTTCCCTTGAGGTCCAGCTAGCATGAGTGTGTGTGTGTGTATGTGCTTGTGTGAGTACAAAAAATTACTTTTTTATTGTCTTGTTCCAGTTCTAGTGAACTTCTCCATTTCAGAGATCTGAATATTGCCTTTATTTTTTCATATAGGAAGTCAACTCAGAACTTAATTCAATCTAATGCTGTGTTTGTTTATGATGAATTCTTACCAGTGYCTGAAGTGGTTGCTTTATGTTGTGRACTGGACATGTCATTGCCCTGTGGGGAGCAATCACGTCCTGTGAAACACAGTAATGAGCAACATCTCAAATGAAGAAATGCTTATGGAAATAGCATAAATAGCATATATGATATTTTTGTTCAAGGAGAACTCAGACTAACTTTTCTCTCATAGTGAAACTGGAGAGCTTTTACCCTGGCCTGGTGTATTGGCCCCTTTAAACTACTAATGCTAGAGTGATGGATTTAGCTCCAAACAAACTTTTTGTTTGTTAACATCTGTTTTGCAGCAAAATGGCTTGCTAATTATATAGTATAAAAAATGTAAATTTCATTATAAGGCACTGTAAGTAAAACTGTTGGTATCACAGAGTAGTCAGTACTGGAAGAACTAGATGTATGCAGCTGTGAGTCTAATTGGAAATGTAATATGAAGAGGCAAAAGAGTCTGTTCATTCTGTACAGTTTAGTAAATAAACATTGATGTGTGTGTAGTAGGATGGAAATTATATTTTTTCTGCTGTACTGTTTTGTGTAGAAGGATGCACTTTGCTCCATTTGGTGCAGGTTACATTACCTCTTCCTGGCTGGATTTTCCTCCTGCCTTCTGCAAAGCTGCTACAGCACAGGAAAAAAATGCCCATCGAGAGGAAATGAAGTATTTAAATAAAAGAGCTTGAATATATCCCATGTTTTAAAAACACACAGTTGAGTCCTTGGTATTCCTTGCCATTGCTGAACTGGCAGTGCTCCACGCAGCTCTTCATATTACCCCAGAATCTGTAAAAGGGGAGACTGGAACAAATCTACTTATTTTCTCCAGAACTTGCATTTTCTGGAAGACTAGGATGGCAGTTCTGTGTTTTATTACAGTGAAGATTATTGAATCTGTCATATGGTGCCATTATTTAATGGTRAAGTCTCATCTGCTGCCATTAGTCAACTCCTTGGTTAGTCTTTTGGGTAGAGAAATTTTACTAGGTGGGTGTAGTGACACCACAGATGCAGTCTACTTTATTATTTAAACTTACAACTTCAGTTTCATCAAGTTAAAATACCTTCTGCTTCTGTTAGACCCTTCCACAGCTTCTGACTATTCTGTGAAATTCAGTCACACAAAGCTGTGAGCCAGAGGGTCTGATTGGTGTAGTGCCATTTAAACACACATATATGTGGTAAACAAGTACAGGAGGTAATGCAGAGCATTTATTTTTTTARTTTTTATTTAATTTCACAAAGTTACCTAAAATGTAAAAGAAATGTAAAAGCTGAATGTAAGAATATGATAAAGCTGTTTCAGGGTCATCCATTCTAAACTGCTTGTGATTTAATAGTGATGCTACTTCAAAATTGACCTTTTTTGTTGACAGCATGTTTTATTCAATGTATTTTGGAGCCACATCTAAAAATTTTTTTCTCTCTCTTACAGAYTGGACTTTGACATTCTTTTCATGAAAGAGGTTTCCAAGTAGTTGTCTTAATTTGAGAAGAAGTTCTATGTAGCTCTTACTTCCCAGAGTGCTGCAAAAATGATTACTTCAGATTTGCCAGTACTACAGTGAGTATACACTTCTCTTTACATTTGAAATCTTGGCTTTTAAAAGGTTGAAGTAAACAGAGAAGTGATTGTGGGGATAAAGCACAAGCTTGAAAGAAGTGCATGTTAGTGTGACTATTGCAGGCCTCCTGTGTTTTCATGTGCTGAAAAACTGCATAAAGAAACTGCAAAAGACTTCATCTAAACAATATTTCTTTCTATGTATTTAACTTTGCTGTGCAAAGCAAAACAACGTCTTTGCTACTTTTATGCTTCTGAATGTTGTGAGATTTCAGCAGCATGTATTGGTTTTGTTCATAATGGGGCATATTGTGTATTGCAGTTGTGAACTTTCTCACACCATCTTGTATATTCCAGTTGTGTACTTTCTTACAAGGRGCTGAATTTATTGTGCAAAAAGCCTTTGCCTGCTGCAGTTGAAGATAGCAAGTGGCATGACCATGTTTTGGTCCTGCTGGGAAATAGGAATGGCTAATGCTCATGGGAACATGGCTGTGCTTGGRTAAAGTGAGCAGAAGTCTATAATAKGAGGAGCCARAGAGTAAATCAAGTGGARTTAAGAAGGAATTTTAGAGACTGGAACATGCTCCTCTCTTCACAGGGCAGGGAGAAAACACAAGGTGAAGAAGCTCATGGGGTGAGGTAATGACAGWCCAAATGGGCTTGGCTTGGAGAAAATTAATTTATTGCTAATTAAAAAGGATTTGGATGATGCTGAGAAACAAAGACCATAGCTACCAGGTGTTTGTTCTACCTCTGCCCTTACCTCAGTTCACCTGCAACCTTTCATCCCACCCCATCCCCTCATGCCCCTGGTGTGGGTGCCCAGCCCACT
>CADDXX010000113.1:62643-100119 GCA_902810485.1 Alauda arvensis
GGGTGTGAAGGAACCTCAGTTTATCCGGGTTGAGTGGCATTCCAAGCTAAGGTTTCAAGTCCTGTTATTTAAGAAACGGAATGGTTGGACAGTTGAAATTTGTCTGACCTTAATAATAGCATGCTTTGCATTACAGTATTCTCTTGTATTGTTAAAACCTCTTTTAAAATGTTTAGTTGTGGATGAGTACAGGCTAAAGCTGGGGATGACCTTGATGGGCAGCACTGAGGGGGAGTATCAGCCTGAGGGAGTTCTTGTTAGTTTAGGGATTAGGTGTTTAAGAACATTTTCTTGGTTCATATTTCCTGGATTTGCCACATTCAAAAAGTGAGGGAATGTTTGTAAAATCAGCAAAGAACACAAAGCTAGGAGAATCTGAGATGGTAGTGATGGGAAAGGAATATTCTCATTCCCACTTCAAAAACCCAGATGGACTTAAAAAGTGAATGGAATATCACAGAGTTTAAGGTTAAAAAGTGCATATTAATGGATTTGGTAACTACAAACCAGCTGGTTTGTAGTTAAATATACTGGCTCATTCTTCAGTCAGGGCCACTGATATGAAGCAAATCAAAGAGCAAAAGGAAACATGAATGTTGTTTTTCTGGTAAAATTGGGAATAATTTAATGCTCCTCTGTGAAGCGTTGGTGAGATTTCATCCTCAACAATACATTAGTTTTGATTGCTTATGAACAAGAKGAGGTCTTTCATTTTACAAAGAACTCAGCATGATTTGCATAAAAAGGTTTTGGCCTCTCCTGTGGGCTCAGAACATTGTCTAGTGTGGATGAAACATCAAAGAAAGGGATAGATTCTAATTCACAAGGTCCCAGCCAGGCCTTCATCAGGAAAAGCACCGGCTAAGGGCGGGGAAACCTGTGATAAGAAAGGTAAAGGTAGTGTGGGGAGACAAGAGAGTTGGTACTAAAGGTAATCTTGGCTCCGATGTATTGCAGCTGTGTTAATTATCCTAGAGTGGGAACAGCCTTGCTCTCCCAGCTCTGGGTGTGATAGAGTGAGCAGCTGGGAGGGGCTCAGTTTAGTTGGAGTCAGATGGAGCCTGCTGCTGTGCTGTGAAGAACCAGGGACAGGAGGTCCTGGAAGGGACAGAGCAGGTAAGAGTTTGTACCAGGGACTGACAGGGACAGGGGCTGGGCTGGGGACAGGATGGAGTGAGCTGGTGCTGTGAGAAGGAAGCTTTAAAGAAGGAGAAGTGACTGACTGGCTGTTGGACTGACCCTGAGAGCTGCTTGGAGCCTTATGGAGAGCAAGATAGAGACTCTTAAATGATAAGGTGTTGGTGTSTGAAGCCTTCTGATAAGTGTGAAAGACTGATAGATAGTAACATCCTGATACTTGGAGCCCCTATAAGTTTTTAATGAAGCACTTTGTGTGTTTAGACTGTCTTGACTACCACAGAAACCTGAAACAATTTTTGGCCTAGGGGGTATTACCTTCGCACATTTACAGACTTGGGAAGACGCAGTCCAGTTCTACACAGAAAGCCTAGGTTTTCTTTCTAGCTCTTAAATGAATTTTTTGAAGGATTATTTTAATCTCCCATTTCTGTGCTTAGTTTCTACTTCTTTTTTTGTAATGTTTTGGAATCTTTTTGGCCACCCTCTTTGAACAAGCCAATATGATATGTTAATATACATTGCTTAGGACCGTATCATATATTCCCTCCCAAATTCTTTGTTGAGGGAGCATGAAAGGAGACTCATTAACCTTTCTAGATTCATACAAATGGCTTCAGAACACAGTGAAGACAGGATTTCACTTTCTGGTGTTTCAGATGTTTGTAGAAAGCATCTGGTGTGTTTGATCTGTGTGATGGACAGGTATGAATCTTTTTTCAATGACATGACTCATGTTTGCTCCTTAGATTTTGAAGATCAGCCATGAGAACTGATTCATCCATGATTCATGAGCCTGTGCATTTAGCCATTTTTCTTCATGAATGCTTTTTTTTCACCAGGCTGAATCTGGTGATAGCAATTACTGAATTTATCTCTGCCAGAATGTTGAGCCCCTCAGCAACACTGATAAAAGCTTATAGAAGTGTTTTGGTTTCTTTTTTTTTTTTTTACAAAACTGATACATAAACAAAGGTTTTTGCTGTGGTGTGTGTTTAAAGGGGCTTGGTATACAAATTCTATAGCTTAGCCATTTTTCTTCATGAATGCTTTTTTTTCACCAGGCTGAATCTGGTGATAGCAATTACTGAATTTATCTCTGCCAGAATGTTGAGCCCCTCNAAAACTGATACATAAACAAAGGTTTTTGCTGTGGTGTGTTTTTAAAGGGGCTTGGTATACAAATTCTATAGCTAGGGCTTTGTAGAATAGTAGAAAAAAGTTAAATTCATTTTAGTTTGTTTTACAGAGATGTGAAATTTATGGTGTTAATGGAAAAATGTTTTCCAGAAGCATGATGTGGTAAAAGGCTGCCCAGTTCTTCATTAACATGGATAGTTTAAAGGATTAGTAATTATAACTCCAGAATAATACCTAGAATTTTTAGAAGGGATCCTGGAGTTGCTGCCACTTTTCTAGGATGCTTTAGTCACCACAGAAACCAGAAAGCAAAGCAGAGTACACCTAAGCCCTGAAAAGGGGTTATCACTTGTCACCTTTTCTCTGCTCATCCCAGTCTTGTAGGTCCTCCCCAATTCTGTCAAATTCTCTTATGTCCTTGTCATTTCAAAGGAGTCTTAAGAGAGGAAAGATTTAGCTTTAGGCACTTCCATCTCTCCTTATGTGAAGCAGGTTTCCTTAGGCCCAGATTAYCTTCCCTCACAACAGCTTCAGGAAGGATAAATTATGACTAAGCCCAAGTTTCCCCCTCAGGTGCCTAGTCACACAACACGTGGAATGAGGATAGGATAATTCTGGTCTATTAGGATGTGGATAACTGCCACCAGATAAATTACTTCTTAGCAGTTCTGCAAGATGTGTAGGGAATGAAGGAGATGGATGCTGGCCAGCTTTTTCTCTCACTGAGTGTTACAAACTGACAGAACTGCAGGCAGTGAGGAGATGCTGTACTGCTGCCCTGAGCTCAGAAATGAGGAAAAGGGGCRTGTGTGTGTACCCAGAGCAACTGCAAGGCTGGGACAGAAGCAGGAGGCACTACCTCCCAAACTGGAAGGGCTAACAGCCACACTGAAAGGGCCTTTTTGTGTAGGAGTTGAAGATTCAAAYGCAATTCTTTGCTGCTTGTTATGATGTTTATTTTCGTATGAAACCAGCTAAAGACTGGAGGTTGTCCTTCATCCTGTCTCCCTACTCCAAATAATGTGAGGATTAAAGGGAACCTTKTTTTTGATGTTTTCCCCTTGCTCCTTACATGTATTCTTTGCTGGRAAGAAGTTCCCTTTCTTCCTCACATGTTGTTAGGGTGAGATTTATTTTGKTTTGTTTGAAACATTTATATTTGAGGTGCTCATCTTGATCACCTTATCACCAATGTAAAGAAAACAAAATTTTTAAGACTTAAACTGTCTGACCGGCTTTGGACACTGACCTTAGTGTGAGGTGTCTTGTACATTAAGATTTTCTGCATTGCCTATGTCTGYAATTTAGATTAGATGAATCTCACCCGTAGTACTAATTGACTGAGCTTTTCCCAAAAAGGGAAACAGCCAAAGAGACTTCCAGCAAATCAGAGAAGTTTGACCAGAAGAGTATTAAGAGATTCAAGTTTAAGGCAACAGTCTATTTAAGGCAAAGAATAGAAGGTGGTTRATAACTTAACTGTTCCTTCCATATGCAGTATTTGGAAAGATTTGACATTTCCAGAACTAAATAGACAAATTGATCTGGAGGTTTTGCTAGACCAGACTGAGGCTGTATAGGAAAGTCAGATTCTCTGTGGAGGAGATGCATTTGAAGTAGTAGTTGTAGTTTAATTTATTTATATAGCTCTGGTGTTTCAAGGGAAGGATTTGAGCTGTTTGCCTAGGAGGATTGTYGAATCTGTTTTTAATAGAGAGAAGTTTTTATCCTGATGATCCTGGGGTGCAAGTTTCTAAGCTAGCAAAGCACAGTGTTTCCTCAGGAATGGGGGTATTGTTTAGATAGACACACCATGCCTGAAACTTTTCCAATAAGGATCTCAGCAGACCAGAGAGAAAAGCTTTGGGTTTTTTTTTTTTTTTTTTAGAGAGAGCAATAGGGAATGGTTTTAATTTCTCTCCAGCAACAGAAGGGAGCAAATATTTTTATGGGCTCCTTCCTTACTTCTGTATTCAATATCTATTAAAATTGCCATTGTGAACCAATGTGCATTTTTGTCAAATTGACTTGCAGTGTGATGAGGTATTTGAGTAAAGACTGGATACATCCATCTGCATAARCAAATTTCAGCTGTATTTACTGCATTGCCTTTCTCTGCTGTGGCCCTAATCTACCAAACARTTTAGAACTCTGTTTGGGGTATCTTTTATTTGATTTTAGGCTTTTTACATTTGGGGTGTTTTTCCAAATACATTGCTTGATACTAAGTTTTTCAAATTTCATATTTTATKAAGTGAAAAAGCTACCTTTTAATTGTATCACAGCAAAGCTGCATTTTCAATATTTTGTAGAGGCACKGCATTGCAAACATGTAATTTGTGTACTCAAATGCACTTGGGTATTGGTTTTTCATCTAGGGTGCCTGATTTTCTGGGGTGTTTAGAGTATTTAGAGATAATCCACTAAAGTTACTTTCAGTAAAAGAGATTCATATATGTTCTTTGGCATTGTGGCTTTTGTAAAAGATTCTGTGGACCCCTTGGTTTTTGTGCTTGCAAATAGGACAAGGTTGGAAAACAGTGTCTTAATATTAGAAATTCATCATAGTTCTGCAGAATTGAGTGAGAATAGGYCTAGACAATACAGTAATTTCAGTAAAGAAGAGTATGAGAACATTGCCAGTTCTGATACAGTGATATCTTTCTGCATTATTGAATAGCTTTCTTGGTGATAAAACAAATTTGTGAAGTATTCCTGATCTATAGAGCAAAATACAAAATAACCCCCAGACAACCTGAAAGATCTGTGGTAGATCTTGGCTTGCTGGAGCTCCTCAGTTTCTCTAGAGCAGATCTCTAATGCTGCTGATGATGWTTGAGGCTCTATAAAATATGGAGTAGRTSTGGTTTTCACCTTCCCTTTGCACAGGTCACACTGCAACTGAACTCCTTTCACTTCAAGGAAATTAWTTTGGATWTAAAGAAATCTATGATTATAACTASASTTGACCCATCCTTGAGTAATCTAGGACATTATTAGTTGTAAATGAAAATTTATAGAGATCTGGTGCACTGGTGGTCTTGCACAGTCCATGAGTAACAGGTATGGTTTTGCATGTGAGCTGCTCTTGGGCAAGAGCTAATGCCTCAAAGGATCAATTATAATCTGAGTTTCTTCAAGCAGACATGTCTGTTTGGAAGGCAGAGAAGTACCTGTGCCTCTGGCTGGGAGGGGTGGTGGAAACTGGGGGAATTTTTTTTTTTTTCTTATCATGATCCTAAATCTGAAATAGCAACAAATGAAAAATTATTTTTTTGTTTTCTCTGCTAACAGGAGTTGAGCAATRTCAAAGCTTTTCCATTGTACAAGTGAAAATATTTTTCTGACTGCWAAAATTATAAACATCTTCAGATCAAGGGGAGTTTTTGGGTTTGAGCCTCACAGTCAGCATGAATCCTCTCATTAATAGCTACCCAAGCCCCTTGACCTGGGGAGTGACTGAGAGCTTGGTGTGTGGAGCCTTGKGTGACTGTGCTAATGGTGAGACTGCTGGATTGGACTCCACGTTGCCCTTGGGGCCTTGAGAGCAGCTCAGAAGCAGCTAGAAAGGGTAAAAGGAAGTTCTTGGTAGTGAGTACAAYTGATGAATTGAGCATGTGCTGGTTAATACAGCCAGTTTTGAAGTGTAATGTGTTTTCAAATGAAAATTAATTTAAAGAATCCTGGTCAATAAAATGACATTGCAGCTTTAGAAAAGGGAAGGCCTTTTGCCAGGGCTACCAATGCTTGGTTCCTTGGTTTGCAGAATAAAYGGGGAAAGCCTTGTAATGCTGACTTCTTTTGTTGTTTATTTGTTTTCTGGCTCAGGACTAAGTATTTAACTGGTCAGTTACAGACTACTTGTTGATTTGAAATCATTTGAATTTATCTGATGTTTTTCCCCCTAGGGATTCTACAAATGAAACTACTGCACATTCAGATGCTGGCAGTGAGCTTGAAGAATCAGAAGTCAAAGGAAAAAGAAAAAGGGGCCGTCCCGGCAGGCCTCCAGTATGTGTAATTTATTTGTGCTTTGTTATGCATCTATTTAATTTATTTCTGTTTTGTTATGCATCTATTTATAATTAGCTGCAGATTCTTTTTCATCTTGTGGTCACATAAATAGACTTTTAATGAGTCCTATGTCAGACTTTATGMAGACTTGTAGTATGAAATATTTATCAAATTGATGTGCAAACAATGTTTGGAATGTTTAAAAAAGGACATAAAAATGATCTCATAATAGCTATTAATTTTTCTTTTGCTAGCTGCTTTCATGAACAATACACTTTTGTTAYTATTGTCATTACAAAATTCTTCCARATWYGAGARTAACGTCAGTACAACCACTTTCTTCTTGAAAGTTGTAATGGACTTTAAGTGACAAATGACATTTTGAGCCATCCTTTTATTACTGATAATCTCTTAATGTGAATGGAAGAATTGCAGCATGGTATTTACTAGACTCCTGAGAAAATCTGTTAGCACATTTAAAAGACATGGGATTGACATTCACTGCATTCTGCTTAGAGACTGGGAGCCTCAACATGTCCTCTGGCACAGAGCAGCAGGTGATGCTGTTTTTGTCTCTGCTGGCCTGTCAGTAGGAGCATACAGAAACAGTTCTCWAWTACACASGGYATTRGGGAGGCCTTCTCTTTTATTTTCAYTTGTTTTATAAAATAGCAAATTTATTGGAAAATAAGGGAAAGTTCTGTGTSTCATGTTGTCCTTCATCTTGGTTCTTGAAGATGATCAGTTTWGTTCTCTTGGCTGCACCACTTGAAGTACATGGTGTGGAGTAAGACTTGGTGGGAACTTAGTATGTTTTTTATTGCTGAGTTTGATTCACCTCTTATTGTTGTGAATAAACTCACAATATGAATGTGCCATATATCTATATAGCACTAGTAGATGGAGGTGATTTTTTGTTAACCCTGAGGTTACCTTTGATCCTAAGGCTAATCTCAAACCCTGGGCTTGGTGAGGCTGTAAGAATGTCCATGTGTTTCTCTCAGGCACACTGGCCAAGCTGGAGCAAATTCCTCTTTACTGTTGGTGTTCAATTTGCATCACAAACTCTGGACTTACTCAGGGTGCCAGCATAAATCCTGGTCTTTTCTGGGCATGTTGTTTTCCGTTTTGAAAGCTTTCAAACAATTTCCTATGATGCATATTTTCTTCATCAGATAAATGGATTTGCTCATGAACATGAAGCCTCTTCAGAGCAAGCCTTAAAGAAGTGTTTGAAGAGAACAGCTTATCTGTTTACATAGCTTGTAAGCAAAGGATAAAATGAAAAATTACCTTACTAATACTTCATTAGCAAATCTACAGGGTTTTGTAGCTCTAATAAAAAAAAAAAAGCAGGCTGGTGCAACCTGATTGCTAACCCAGAATGTTGTAACGATATAGGAATTCAACTTACAGCAACACTAGGGTACTTTGTACCCAGCACACACTCACTGGAAGGGAAAGGTGAATGTTACAAAAAGCATTTCTCATTCCTCTACTTCACTTTATTAGTAGTTCCTGTGGGAACATTTGCTGAAGCACTCTGCTGGTCCTGCTATCAGGTTTCTCTGGAGGAATTGCTCATTTTGCTTAGAACAACTCCAGGCTCATTAGGTGTGTGTGGTTGTCAAGTGATGAACGAGCAGAGGAAGCAGCCATTGCTTCATTCACAAAGTGATGGGCTGTGAGCTCACTGCTGCTGCTCAGGAGCAAGACCTTAGGGTTACCAGGGGGATTCTGTGGAAGCTTCATCTTAATGTTTAAGAGAAGTCTTAAAACTTAGAGGAAGAAAATAGAGAATGAAACAAATACCATGTCCTTTATAAAACTGTAGTTTGTCAAAATTTGGAAGAATTTGCTCAGTTCTACTTTCTCTTTCCCTTTTGACCTCCATCCCAAAATCTCAGGGAAGTGTGTATTAGGACTGGAAAAGTTTCAGAGAGGAAAACCAACATGGTCATTTATGGAATGGGACTTAGCAGATCTCATTGCAACCTCCTAGTCAGAGTGGGGCAGCTTTGGGATCAGTCACATTGCTCATGGCTTTTCCAGTTTGATTTAGAAAGCTACCAAGGTTGGAGACTGCACAGCCTGTCTTAGGTGCCTATTCATTTTGCTTCATGATAAATTTCTCCCTTGGTTCTTCTACAAAAAAAAAAAAAAAAAAGAAGCCCCAAAAGCAAAAGGCCACTTAGTGGTCAGTGTCTAGAGGAGAAATGCAAAAACCTTGGAAGGGCTAATGTGTAGGCAATTGAATTTATAGCATTATTTGATTACCAATAGCCAGGGACTTGGTAATTGTTTTGCTTTAGCAAACCATGTTGCTAACCCACCCAGTTCCCTCAGAACTTGTCTGGTTCTTACAGGAGGTGCAGCTCTGACATTTTCCCCCCCTCAATTTTTCACTACTCTGGTTTTTGTTTTCTTTACAGGTACCACCTACCTTTACTGTCAGATGTGAAACAGATTAAAAAGTTTAGTTAAGTTCCGAAATGTTTTTCTCAACTGAGATTTAGCTTAGATGATTTTAATTTCTGTTCTAGATGTGAAGAATGGAAGCCCAAAGCCCTTCTGATTTCTGTGGCTGGGATTTTTTTTCTAACTAAAATACTATGGTCTAATAAGATTTAATCTCTTCCTGCAAATGCTGATTTGCTGATGTCCTTAGGCCATCACAGCTACAGTAGCACATCTGCCATAAACATACTGACCTCTTTWGGAAAGGGACTTTGTGCTGCATGATCCTGTTACAGAGTAGAATGTGTAGAATACATTCTATGAAATATATGTATGTATTTTAAACAGATTTCTGCTGAGTGTCACAGAATGGACTTGACCTTTTATCAGAAAGATACACTACTACAAGGTTGTTTTCCAAAGAAAGACATTCTCTGCAGATTTGAGACCTTTGTAAGCAGATGGTGCTCATTTGAAAAACTGCCTTTTGTGGTAAATACCTCTTCATTTCATGGAGAACTGTCATGCTTTGGGGGTACCTTCACTTTCTAAACAACTTGGAACTAGCTGATCTTAACGATTTCCTTTCAATCCAAGTCAATCAATTCTAAAGCACTGCTTTTCAAGTAGCCCCTTCACTTCTATACACTGTTCTAATGAGTGCTTGACTGGGTAGGCTAGACAGTCAATTTGCAAATAGATTGAGTGCATTTGTCTTGCAGAGTAGCTCTCAGAATGTAACCTGACTGTCCTGAATTCCCCAGCCCTTGCTGTGAGTTGAGCAGGGGCTGCACCATGTCCTGCTCTGGGGCTGGCTATTGGCCATGTACCCTTCTAAGCACTGAGTCTTGGAGAGCAGATGCCCACGGAGTGACTGGCCAAGAGCTGAGTCTGTGCAGCCAGTGGGATTGTGGTGCACTTGTTTGTGACACTGTATGTGAGGTGACCCTCTGGGGATGTATTKAATGAATTCTGGGGGGTCTATTTAAGGAATGATTCTAACAGGCCTCTCCTTGAAGTTCCTGAGTAATATTGGCCAAATTGCCCTCTCTGTGTGCTGCATTATTGAAATACAGGGGTATGGATGTGCTGTCCTGTTCTACATAGGGGGTTTGAAAGCCCAAGGGCTTGTGATGCAGTGTAGCACTCACATCAGTGAACTCRGGCTCAGATCAGTTATTTTCCCATCCTTTTTTGTCTCCTCTTTTGGATCAACACTCTGTTCAGCAATGTTGGCATGCTTTATTTTAAACTACCTGAGCTCACCTTCCCAGGAGCTCAGAATAGCTTGGCTTAAAGCTCAGCTGCTGGAGGTTGAGGCAGTGAGAGATCCCTGGCTGTGTTTTAGATTGGAAGTAGGAGCAGACAGATTTGATCTCTAATTCAGAGGACAGGGAGAAGCATCAGTTTGTCTGTTCCAGAGGTGGCAGYTTGGAGATCTCTGCTGGTTTCTCTCTCATCCCATACTCAGAGCCACAGTGTATCTTTYTCCACTTAAAGCAAGATGAAACAAGGCACTTCTGATGCTTTTGTCCCCAGCAAAGCCTGTACAATTTTGTTTTCAGGTCCTTTTGTAGTTTTTGGTATGGAAGAGACAGATCACAATGCCTTATCTTTGCACTCATATGGGAGATTTTAACACTGCAGCAGATTCCTGGCTTTATTTAATCTTGCAGTGTAGATGTTAGATACAGCAGGGGATTGAGCTTTGCTTCTAGTTCCAACTCAAACGTGTCCTGATTAATAACAGGGAGGAATCCTCTTAGAAGAATTCCTTYTCATAGCAGTGGAGGTTTGTGGTTGGTGTGATTTACATCAGTGTCCTGTTTCAGCTTGCCTGCCTGATGGTTGAGGTCTGTCCCTTACAGCTGAAGGAAGTCTGTAGTTCAGTAGAAATGCAGTGCATCTGTAGCATCTTTGTGAAGACTTCTATCCTGTTACCTGTAGCATTAGARGTTTTCCTTTTAAGCTTTTGATGGGATGGTTCTTTTAATTTTGGCAATCTAATCTAGTCTTCATTTTTCTGTGGAAATAATYTATTTTTGGTACTAAATGCCTCAGCTAGAAGAATTRAAATTATTCAAGCATTTATAGCATRCTCTCTTGATTCTTTAAGATGGCTTTTAGAACTCTTGGTAGATTTTTAAGTAAGGGTAAAAAATAGCACCACCACTCATCAACACTGCCTCTGCTTTTTTTTTTTTTGTCCCAAAGTGCAAGTGCTGCAGCTGCAGCAGCTCTGGATGCACTGGGTGGAAGGGGACCTGCAGCTCTCTTTATTTGTAGGATGAGATTTTTTTGCAGGGAGCACCTTGTTTGTTTCTATGGCCAAAACAGTCCACAGGACTGTTGGAATCCAAGTACCTTCTCCCTAGATAACCATGATGATGGCATGAAAGGTGTCATAGCCTTTTTCTGATCAGGAATAATTAAAGAAGACCTCAGGCATTACCCTTCTTCCACTTAACACAAGCTTGTAACACAGGGCCTTTTGAAGGGCTGGTGCCTTGGAGAGGCAAGTTCTTCAGTCTTACTCAAGTGGAGGTTAAATAACTTCTTCCACCTTCCCTGGGAAATGGGATTTATTCCTCTCAATGATTCATAGTGTGAATGCGCTGGGTCATTGTTTTCAGGTGACGTGTTATGTGGAGTTACTGACTCCTTTATTTCTTCATGAAGTGCATCACATCAGCTTGGGCAATGTTAATGGAAAATGTCAAACTACTTTCACTTTATTTTTGTTTTTGGTAGTGTATGAATTAATTTTCGCTGTATTACTTCATTTTACAAATGTGGGTCACTTTATTTTCTTCACAGTAATTTTAAAGACATGAAAGGAAAAGTATTGTATARCTAATTTGTTACAAAATCCTGAATCCTGAACTGTCATCATTTTACTTTAATTGCAGTTGAGTGTTTTGTTTCCTGTTTGCATTTGTTTAAGCCTTAAAGCAACAGGTAAGGGATGTGACAATCAGTATGGCTATTTTTGGTTGCTTCTGTGGCATATTCTGGAACTTCTGAATTTCCYAGTGCTGGTGTATGTAAACCCCCAGCTTTGTTGTCACAGATTTGAAAAATCATCAGTTATTTCTGTTTTCATTTAGCATCCCAGTCCGTTTTGATACCACACCTGCCTAGCTGTCCTGGGTTTTGGAGTGAAATCACAAATGCAACTGCTGCAGCCTCTCAGCTCCATGCAGCACCTTTCTTAGTGTGAGATTAAAAAGTCTCAAGCATTCTTACCTTGTCATGTTGCTTTATCCCTCCCTTTGGCAGTCCTAATTCTCCCACTTCAGGCTGAAAGCTACAAAATGGTGTGCAATAATCACAATTTTTACTCCTCTTGGGACTCRGGGGTTCTGTTTTTCCTGTGTCTTGTTGAGCATTTGGTGGATCCACAGGAGCAGACCTGCTACATTTTCACTTTGATCTTATGAAATATTYCATTTTACAGCTGTCAGTGATAGTCTGGCAGGTTTACTGGGGCCACACTCATCCTTGAGCAGGGCTGTTTCTGTGKGGAAGCTCTTCATGGTGTTAGAGAACAGAATTTTTGGGTTTTTTGCAGAAGGATCACCCTTTCCTGTGAGTGCATGTGTCTTTTCTGGGGTGCACASTTACCTGTGCCTGGCATCCTCAAAGACAAACACAATTTTTAGATTTGTAGCTTCTGCARCTCCACTTCCAAGAGCACCCTGTCTTTGGAGATATGCCACAGATGCTCTGTATCAGTAATGAGCCCTCTCTGTGTTTCTRTGGATGTACCAGTCCTTCCTTTTCCTTCACTTGCTCTGCGGGTGGTGGAGGATGGCCCCATTCTGGGATAGAATCACAGAATACCAGGTTGGACAGGACCTCACAGATCATTTGGTTCAACCTTGTCTGGCAAGAGCACGATCTAGAAAAGGTGCCCTAGCAGCCTGTCCAACTGAATCTGAATTGGCCAATGTTGAGGAACGCCCAAATTCCCTGGGGAGATTATTCCAGTGGCTGATTGGTCTCTTTGAAGTAGGATTTCCTACTGAACTGTGTGCTCAGAGGCAGGAACCTGTATGCAGCTYGAACCTGTATGAAGCTCAAAGCTGTCAACATGGCCTGCAACGTTTCTTGCTGTAAATTCAGAGACATTATGTGCAAATAATGTTTGACAACTGCATTGTGTGTTAATGACTTAGGGAATGCATGTGCTTTGTGCTTGCAAAGCCTCAGAGCACCAGGAGTTGCTGGAGGACTTATATATGACTTTATTTTGTGTTCACACTCTGGAATGAGATTGAACTTGGGCTTCCTGCCAGATGCCTGCAGGATGGAAGTGCTGAGGGGTGGATGCYCTTTCACTAGTGCATTTCCACCTGAAGACAATGTTGATCCTTGCCTAACTCAACAAGTTCACATTTTGGATTTTCTTCAGTCTCAAGTGGAGCATCTTGTCTGCTTGTTTTGTCTGTAGRGGCAGGATTCAGTACAGATCCTGCATCTGGATTTTGCCATCCTAGCTTGGATACACAATGCCTTTTGTTAGATGCAGGATTTTTCTCCACTCTGAGCGATGTTCTCATTGTCAAAAGAAAATCTAYACCAGAGAGAAATTTTATTTGAGTAGACTCAGTAATATATCTGATGTTAGTTCAGGGCCAGGATATTGAGGTATTTACTTGGACTTGAAGAATCTGGCTTTATGCAGTAATTTGTCAGAAGTACATCTGTCACTTATTTCTGTACCTGTTCTGAGGGYTCAGTGGTGATCTCACCCTTGCAGTTCAGACCAGGAGCCTTGGTCAAAGCACCTCCCTTTTCCCAGGATACCTGACAAAGGGAATTTCAACTGGGCATTTATATGATTGCACATTTGGAGCCTGTGTCCATAGTACTCATACTCAGGTGGCTTTTCACATTGCTTGCATTAACAAGGTAGCTTTGGATATGTGCATTTCACATCCATCTCTTCCTTTGTTTCCCTTCATCCTTGCAGCATTTAATGCCTCCCTTTCAATTACATGATGAGAAAAGCTGAGTGTAGAGGGGGCTGGCWTTACTTTCTGTGGAGGGCATCAGTTTGCATTCAAGCTTTCCTTTAGCAGTCCTTGTAGCTAGGTGAAGTGCTTACTGTCTCCCAGATGGAATAAGTGCATAGATTATACATCTCAAAAGAGTCATTTTACTTCTATTTTTTTCTATATCTAAACAGTGATCACCTGTCTCTTTTGAGTTCAGTAGAACTTAAACATTTCATAATATTCCTGCTGTTACAGGCAGCTAGGCACATATTTAAAAATTATTTGAGGGAGATATTATTTTGATCCTAAGTGCAAATGTTATCCAGAAAACTTCACAGAGACTGTACCATTATTTTAAGCTTTCCAGCTTGCATTTGTATGCAAGTCCTTAATTGAACAGTTGCAGGAGGCAGTTGCACTCTACCTTGCCCTTTGCTTCAGCCCTCTGGCCCTCCCCTTAAAAAGGCAGTGATCCCTTTTAAAGCATGGGAAAGCTGGACTGGCAGGCTGTCTTCTACCAGCTCTCTGCCAGAAATTTAGATCCCTTTCCTCTGCAGTAAATTTCTCAATGTGTCTGCACTGTAATATGCAACTGGAACTGTTGACTTTGTGTTCTTTACCAAAAGCATTAATAGAAACTCAGCTGACAATATTCTTGAGTAAACGGTGCCATGAGGATATTGTCCARCATTTAATCTTTGAGTTACTTGTGGGTTGTTTTCTTTAACATAATTCCTCACAATAACTTCATTGTTCTGTGGAAAACAGCAGATTCTGCTTTTGTTTGCCTTACAGTAGGGAGAAAGACTAGAATATGGAAGTAAGAAATCTGATGTTATTTTCCCCAGAATTTTTTTGTTTCTGTTTCACAAGTGACATAAATTCAGAGCAAATGTTCAGTAGATGAGTCTTGACAGGTGGTGTCTATACCTCCTGATTAAAACCTTGAAGAACATAGAGAAAACTTACATTAAATAATTTAGACTTGAAGGGAAAATGTTTTAACTCATAAAATTTTGAAKCAAGAGGCTGTTATGGTGATCTACKAAATCTGGCTGTACAAATTTGGTGACTTGAGTTGAAGAGCTGATTATGTACACAGTTTCTTACAAAAGTTGCATGAAACGAACATACAGAAATGAATGAAAATAGAGAAAATGAATGTTAACGTGGCAAATGTATTTTTTGTAACTTACTGTCTAAGAAAGATCATTAGTTAAGATCACCAGTTGTTCTCAATGTCTGTGTTGTACAAGACTCATACAGGGACTGACATGAGCTGGTACCCCAGCATTGGGAGTTCACCACTGTCTTGGGGTGACCACTGCTTACCTTGGCATGGCAGTGGCTTTTAAATAGTCCCTCAACAACTACTGATGAATAAATTGTATATACCTGACTGGAAAAAGTCCTGAGCAACCTGGTTGATTTTCTTAGCTGACCCTGCTCTGAGCAGAAGGTCAGGCTGGAGACCAATGGAGATGCCTTCCAGCCTGACTCATCCCCTGCTCTTTGTGTGYATAAATGTGTGTGAGGGTGTAACTGTGTAATGTTTGTGGATTGTTTATGAAGTGATTCAGCTGTAGCTGTAATGAACTTTCTCTCTGCTGGTTTTCTTTGCCCAGTCTGCCACGAAGAAGCCGCGCAAGTCTCCGGCGGACAAGGGGCGCTCGGACGCTGGCGCCAGAGGAGTGAGCCGTGGCAGAGCCAATGGCCACCCGCAGCAGAATGGAGAGGGGGACCCTGTCACTTTGTTCGAGGTGGTTAAGCTGGGAAAGAGTGCTATGCAGGTAAAATGTCTCCTTGTGTTCCTCCTCAYAGTTCAGTGTGTCCTGGCTGGAGTCCAGCCTAAGCTGTGCTGTTGTAGACAGCRGTATTTTCTCATGACTGCATTGGTCCAACAGACTGTGTATGATAAAGTACAGGACTGAGTGGCTTCTGATTGAGGGCTGTCATGTATCCTGCTGAAGAACAAGAGACCTGGCAGGAAGTCATGTGTTTCAAATTCTCCATTATTTTGTTCCTTACTCCTAAGTTAACTATACATGTTGACATTAAGAAGTTCATTAAAGTATATCCTGTAGCAAGCTTTATATGGGCAAAAAGTATCATAATGGTGAATCCAAGCCTTTTTTGTTCACTTGTTTTTTCAAGAATACCAGCTTATACAAGCACTTTTGAGCCCCTTTGCACTGGAACTTGCATTCCTGCTGTCCCCATGAGGACAGCAGGTGAAGGCTGAAATATTTGCCTAGACGTCCACTGAGTCTGAGGAAAACATTGACACATCCCAAAGGCAAATTTTTCATTGTAAAATAAATAAGATTGTCCTGGTTGCCTCTAGACATGTTTCTTATCCTCTTATGCTTTGATCAGGTCAGAGGTCTTTACAGTATGTGTGGGGCCAGGTGAGTTGCACCTTAAGACCCTGCGCAGAAGATTGGTTTTGACAGTGTGGTGTGAGTTTAGTAAGCTGCTGTGCTGCAGCTCTTGGTTTTGATACTCAAAGGAGAAACAATGGGCCCAAACCAATCTTCAGCTCATGCAGTCCAAAGCCCACAGTAATTCCTGCTCTGACTGTTCAAGCAAACCTCCTTTACTTTGCATTTCAACCACACAGGACTTAGGCAGTATCAGTTTGTTCTGATGCTGACTAACATGAGAAAAGTACAAATTAGGAAAAYTAGGTGTTAAGTCACATTCTCAATATTACTTTTAGTGTAGCTAAAAGCTAAGCCTCTTTTTAGTCCCAGAGGAATCAAATATCTCAAATGAGTGAAAGTTGAAAATTTTYTGTCTCAAATCTGTTGAGAGTCTGAGATGTAATTTTAAAGAAATAATACACAGGAAGGAAATGAGGATTTTTGTACTTTGTAGTTTCTGTGTTTACACTTATTCAGGATTGAMCCTTCTTATCTAGTAGGTGAAGACAGAACAAATTTACTCCTAACAAAGCTACTGATTCCTTATTTTTTCTATATACAGTGACTGTATAACCATATTTACCCTATGCAGGAGGAATTTTTTTCCTACAACAGAGCTTCCAACTTTGTTTGGTTTTCAGCACTTTTTCAAATTTTGTTTTTGGCAGAAATTGAGGAAACATCTGGAGTCTATTTTCTGGTTTTACTGTGGTACAGAACATACAATATACTTTATGTAGTGTAGTTGTCTTAGAGTCATTGATATTTGCAGAAGCTAAATTGAAAGAAATGGGCAATTGCTTTGATATTTGATGACTCTGTGTGTGTGGAATTGACTTTGATACATTTTATCTATGACACAAGTCTTCTGCAGATTAAGTACAAAAAAAAGAAATTGTCTGCATGGTTGTATTAAGAAACCTTTGGAATTCAGATACAAATTGTTTTGAGAAGTGGAGAATTTGTATATGCATGTGTGGGTGGATGTGTGTCTGTATATTCACATATACATACCTGTATCCACMAATCACATATGCACACATGTGCTTTACATGTGCCCAGCCTGCAGGTAGGAGAAAAAGTACACAGCACCATCTAAGCAGGGAAGAGATTATCTACAAATAGTGCAGGAACTATTTGTATTTAAGGCTGGAGTATTTAAAGGCCTGGGGTGCAAACAGGCATGGATGACCTGAGCCCTAATTTCAGGAGCATGCATCGCTTGGGCACCTTTGAAAAATTKACTGTTGGTAAAAATATTCTAAAAAATCAAAGCAACCCTGTAGTAGGAAAGAGAATGCAATTAAAATGTGAGTTAATATTTTTAACTTGCACTTATGGACAATGATGTTGTGTGAAACCAAGGTTCTGTAAACTGAACTTAATAGTGTTTTTACACTTGTATTTTCCCATAAGATTAGGGATTTTGATGTAATAATTAGCAATATTTGGCATTTTTGTTTTTTCATAGTTTTGATGCAGTTTTCTTTGTTCAATTTTAGCAATTTTGTCAATATTGCAGTTTTCAAACAAGTGCCATATATTTTTATTTGGCTGAACATATTATTTCTCAATATTCAGTTCGTTCCCTGTAGCATGAACTTATTTTTTTTTTCTTAGTGCTTTTAAGTTTGCTTCCAGCAATGAAAACCCATGAAAATTGAATTAATATATTCTGAGATTACATGGAAATCATGTGCTTTCATTTCTGATCTATCTGCTCCTGCTGTTTGCTCTCAGAATTTTTCTTAGTTGTTAGATTTTTCTGGCTTTGTGATGCCAGTTCATAGAAGTCTGTTGCTGAATTCAATTYTCACTTCTTCTAAGCTTCTCTATTTTGGTTCTCACAGCAGGATTCATTTATTACTTCAGGCTTATTGCTGGTTGCTTCTTCCAGGGAAATAAATTCAGTTTAATTTTTTGTATTTTAAGTACACATAACTCCAGACTGCTCTTTACGTAACATCTTTGCCTCTGTCATGAGGTGCTGCTTGTGTCTTGCTTGAACTCTGTAAATCTGTTTGATGCCCACATTAAGTTGGTACCAGACAGTTGTCAGTGTTTTTCATTTGCTCTGTAACCTTTTGTACAGTTAGTGCTTCAGAAGCTGTTCTGTCAGCAGCTCTGTGTGTGTGAAGTGTGGCATGACCTTCTGCTCATGCTTTCTGCTGGTACATTTTCTAGTGTTACTCCATTAAAACTGTTCATAGAATCTGTTTAGTGGTTTTTGTTTTCATAGTCAAGCATGATACTCCTCTGCTTTTTGTCATTTCTCTCTCCCATATGTTTGTTTTTTAGCTATATCATTTTATGGTGACAGCTATATCCTCTRCATTTCCCTRCTCTGAACTGCCATAGGCAGAATGGTCTCCATCAGCMTTCCTCATGTGCTCAGCTGCCCACYGGTGGGAATGAAGGCTTTGGTGAGCTCTGCTCTTCCAGCTGAGCCCCCCAGGCAGAGACTGACTGGTAGCTGAAATATTCAGACATCTCTGCATTAGYCTCTGACCCTGCTGTTAAGATGACAAGGAGCTGAAGAATTTGTGATGAGACAGATTTTGTTTAGGACCCAGACTGTAAATTTCGCATGAGTTACTTATGACAAATCATCTGTCATGAAGTTTGTACTACTGGTGGTCAAACAAAGCATGGAAGTGTTCTGCTTTCTTGTTTGCAAAGGGGTTTTGTTCCCTCACAATATCAGAGAGAATGGATCATCAGTAATTCTAGGAGGTGTTCAGTACCAAACCATGAACAGATCTGGGCCTTTGACAACTCTGCAATATTCCATGGATTACCAGTCATCCTCAATTGGTTGAGCAGCTCACTATAGAGTAGGAGCTGATTTTGAGGCAAAAAACCTTTTAAAMATTGCCACCTCTGCTTATGCTCAGCTAATAAAAGGTAATTCTGGTGGTGATTAGACATAGTTCAGAATAAATATGGCTCCAATTTATGCCAGCAAGTATTTTAAGATCCGTATCCAAGTATCTAGTGTGTTGAAATTGAATTTTTCGTTGTGCCACCAGTTTTTCCTTGTCTTTCCAGAAATCAGGGATGCMCAGGGTTCCTCACTGTTCTCACTTGCCCATCTTGGCATGTGGGGATTTGTGTCCTGTGAGGTTCCCTCCCTGTCCAAGTAAAGCTGCATTTGTAGCACTGCTTACCTTGCCATGAGAATTCCATCTCTGGCAGTAGGGTCAGACTTACTCCTGATTAGAGTGACTGTATAACCATATTTACCCTATGCAGGAGGAATTACATGCGTTTTTACGTAGATCCTTGAGATAAATAACAGCAGAGCAACTGTAATTGGATTGCACCAAAAATCCAACAGCCTGTCTCTGACAGTGGCAGTTAAGAAAGGGAATAAGGTGKCAAAATTCAGTTTTGGGTATTCTCCCTACCTCTGACTGCAACTCGGGGCCACTGAGGTGTCCATGTTCCCAGTGGTCTTAAGAGAGTGTCTCTCTCTTCTCTGAGTTTCTTTTCTCCCTCTAAAAATGTTTCTTGCCAGATCACATCTCTGTGTCTCCCTCAGATCTTTCTGAAAGCAAAGGTYTTTGAAGATTAAAAATATACAGACATACATTAAGTATTACCCATGCTTTTTGTGTTAAAGGCRTGTTTTAGTTTAATTGTCCTTTATTGTAGTTTAACTGATATATCCTCCAGCTTGAAGGATGGATAATAACTTAGGGTTTCCCCAGATTTTCTCAGAAACTCCTTAGGAGTTTGAGTGTGCAGTCTCTAATGTTTACTGGGCAAAATGACTGCATCTATTATTAACATTTAAACTACTATTTTCATTTTGCTAGGCAGAGTCCTTCTGTAGCCTAATCTTGSTTTACTTTTGATCGTATGGTACTGAATTAAAAGAAAAAAATCAAAACTAGGTGCATGTTTTTATAGTTGTTACACTGGGAACAATTTAGCCACCAAATGAAGCATTAATTAATTAGAGGAGTATCCCTTAATACCAAATGAATTTTTCTGCAGTCATCACACAAGRCTTCTTTTCCCTTGTGATTTAATAAGGTGTGAGATGATTTTGCTGTTRATGTGAACACAAGTGCCAGTAGTGCAGTGTGTGAAAGCATTTGTACCTGAAAATACTCCTCATACTTGAATGCAGAGAAGTCTTTTCTCTCTAGAATGTTGATGTTGTTTGAAGCCTTTGGGCTGATCTGTGAACCTTTACAAACKGTGCTAGCAAAGGAATCCAAATCACGTGTTTTAATAAATGGATGGGTCTGGAATAGCTCCATTCTGTTTCAGCACTCCTTCAAGTATCTTTTCCTTCTGGTGTTCAATGTTTATGAGCAGTTTTGATGCTTTGTAGCATCATTCCATGCCCCTAATTGGCTCAGCTTAAACAGACACAGCCCCTTGGAAATGGTGTAACATGTCAMCTGTGAGAGATGAGCACCTGCAAAACTTCTGTACCACCTTAGAAAAATCTTCTTGGGGACAGCTTTGTATGGTGCACCCACCTTTTGTGAGCTCTCAGGTGAGGAACTGCTGCTCTGAGTAGTGTGGGTCTGCTGGGCAAGAGTGCCCAGCCTTGGGGTTTCCTGTGACTTTGGTCCATCTGAAAGCAGAATTTTCTCAGTACCTGTTATGCACTCTGTGTGATGCCACTTAACCTTTACCATTCTAAGATTCTCTTAAGAGAATACATTTCTTTTTCTTCTGGTAACTTTTTTTCTCCCAAATGGTTGAATGTAAGATGTTACATTGATTTCCCTGTGTAATGATATTTAATACCCAGTCTACTGCATAGAATTATGTATTTACACAAAATGCTAAACAGATAATCCCATATGGAGAGTATAAATCCCTTAGTTTTGTTGGGAAGAAATACTTCYAGGATTGTATTCATTTTCTTTCTGCTTCAGAAAATAAAAAGTTACACAGGTAGACACTGCATAAAACAAATTTTCCCATCTTTACTTACTGTTATCTAAAGGGAGATTTTTGGGGGTCTTTAAAGAAAATAATTTTCACTTATCAGTAAGTGCATTTTAGGTGTTAGCAAAGTATGAACTCTTTCATAATTTAAAATTATGATCCTTAGAGAAGAAGAATAAAGTGCATGTCCTCAAGCTGCAGTTCATTTTTGTTATCCTTACATTAGGTTTTCACTGGGTGTATATTAGACTTAGTGCCTGCAGTTTGGMATGCAGCCAGGCACTCATCCTGGAGTGTGCTGCCTGATCTAAACTGCCTGTACTCTCACACATTAGGAGTTACCTTCTCCCCAGTAGCCATCTGTGTAATTCCTTCAGTTTTCACAAAATTTGTCCTTGAAAGGCTTTTATTCTTTTTTTAGAAAACCCAACCTGAACAGATTCACTTAAAATTTTTTATGCAGTGTTTGAAGTCTCTCACTAATTTGCCTTTTTTCCYCTGGGTCCCTATTTTAAGGGTAGTAAGTTCTTCTCACTATATGTTAAAGTATATTTTCTACTTTTCTATTTGAGTTGCTCTTTATACAGGTTATTGAAATATTTGACTTCACTGTGCATTCCTTTTTTAATCAGTTTCAGATTTCATTTGAGTGACTTTGGTTTTTTTGGCAGAAGTTATTAGTGTAAGCTTTGATTTTTGGATTTTTTCCTACCTTGATGTAAACACATTGGACACCCATTCTAGAGTAATTTTTTTTCTTTCATATTCATATAAATRAAGCATGTCCATGATCAGTTGTATGAAATGGCAAATTATTTAAAGTTGTTTATACTTGATTTGCCTTGGTTTACAGTTGACTCAGCTCTTCCATTTTAACATGCACTTTGTATATGGTGTTGTTTGTTTTCCCTTTTGTTTGTAGCACTGTTGCCAGATTGTTACTTAATTGAAATTGTGACGTAGCTTTTTTTAAAATCAACTGTCATTAATATTTAGTGGGACTGTGCTAATTTACATGAGCTGGCCAAGTGTCCTCTGCAGTCAGTCCCTCTGGTTCCTCCMGCACTTAATGCTCCTAAATTCTCCCACACTGAAGGAAAATGAAATTAATTCATAGCTACAAAGCCTAGAGGAGGTAATAAGATCACTAGCTTCATTATTTCATTCATTGCTTTTACTGGCAACCCCAAGCTGCTGTTCTTCTTCAGTACAATAAAATGCTTTGATTTATCTTTTAGCAGACTTTGAGACGTGAAGGTCAATTTTTCTGCAAGTTGATCAATTTGAAGTTGTTTATTCAGACTGTGGATCTATTCTGCTGTTGCTTAACTTCATTTAGGCTTCTTCTTTCTGTAGAGTTGCTTACCTGGCATATTCTTCAAATTATGCTCCATGGTAGTTCTTAAAACAGACTCATCAGAGAGTTCATTTTTGGGAGGTTCTCTTGAAAAACGTTGCAGGCTTTGGAAAAATCTTTGTACTGGCTCTGTATTTGTACCATAAATCATCTGCCATTTGCTGGAAGCCTTGATTTTTTTTTTACTCAGTTCTCATAAGAATAGAAGAAATTTCCGATTAAAAACAAAAAAGTTGAGTCATATTTTTGTAATGTACCTGTATGGGCTTGTTGCCTGACCCACAGATGTAGTGCATGTATGTGTCTGTATATGTGTGTGTGCTATGTGTGTTGATGTGTGCTGACAGCAGGGAGTGGAGGGAGATTGTTGGTGTTACTGGAGTCATTTGCAGGTTTTATCTGTGTGATTGAGCTTGTTGCCARGTTAGCCTTTTCCTTGTGTGTGTGCGCCTTGGTGGATCCCCAAAGCATGGATGTGCTGCCCCTGGACAGGGTGCAGCACATGTCCTGTAGATCCTGTGCCTCCCCAGAATGCTGAATTTATTATGTATTTCATGCACAGCATGTAAGTGCRCATTTCCATATGGTAAATGCATGTTCCCCACTGCATCTAAAGGTAAAATGTCTGGAAGCAGATGAGTACCACTGGAGCAGCTCGTGCAATCTGTTGCTGCCTTSTTTCCTAGGTGTTTTGTGGAAGTAGGCAAGGGACCCTTGTGGGCATGAATTGTGGGGATGGAACCTGCTTGTAGCTACCTCCTTTTGGAGGGGGGCTGGTCTCTCCCTCCTGTCACCACAAGTGCCTTCGAGGTGTTAATGAGCTGTGCTTGCACAGGTGACAGGGAGGGGCAAGRACAGAGGTGATCAAATGTGGGTCATTTCCCTGGGTTTGCTCTTGGATTATGCATAAAAGGAGGGTTTGCTGTAACCTGAGGCCTGTTGGTTAGAAATCCTTGTTTTTAATAGGAGTCCTCTCTGTATGCATATTTATGCAAAATAATTCCATTTCTGGCAAGGCTTGCATGTTGCACCATTTGCTACACTGCTGCCCGTGGTYTGATGCCTTTTTTGCTTGCATTCAATCTTTTTTCCTGGTATTTGGATTACTGCTGTTTTGTCTTGGTTCAGTTGATACTGGTCTCTTTTTTGGGTCTGAGGTGTGTCATTTTTATTTATTCATCTAGTGTTTTCAGTTTTTATAGCTCTTTTCTGTTACATCAAAAGTCAACAGTTTGATTAAGTTCCAAGTGTTGTAGCATATGTAGTCTGGTTTCATTACCTCCTGTTGCCTTAAACTGTAATCTCTAACAAAATCAGGCAGCCAGCATGCCAAGTGTGCRTGAGGGGCTGTGTGTGGGTCTGTGGGTGTTATTTTGGGGGCTTAGTGAGTGCAGTTTGTGTGGCTGTGTGCTGATGCTGGCAGGTCAGGTGCCTGGATGTGACTTGTCACCCACAGCCCCTCAGTCAGTGGGGCTCTSCTGGGGCAAGCACAAGCAGTGTGCAGCAGGAGCCCTCTCAGCTCTCCACACGTGCCTGTTCAGRGCAAGGAGTTTCACTGCCAGCTCCCTGAACACTGGCTGTGAGTGTGTCACACACAGTGCTGAGTGCCAAGGCACTGAGGGGCTTGTGCATGCCAGCTTCCATCAAATGAACCCTACCACAAATTCAGATTTTACTCACAGCTTTGTCAGTTCTCTGGGAGGTCGAGACAGTCTTTGCTTGCTATCCCTCTGAGAACCTTTGCTCTGGTTTTTCTGCTTTTCTTATCTACTGCTGCCACTGAAGTCTCTGCCTTGCCTCAAGTCTGGTCCCCAAGTCTGGAGATGAGCCACTTGTCTTTATTTTTCTGTAAATTGCACGATGGTGCTGGTGTGAAAGTGCAAGTGCCACACTGGTAGGACAGAGTGGGGCCCCAGTGCCCAAGGACACAGTGTGTCCCACACAATTCTTTTTGTATGAGAGACAAAAAAGAGAAGTKAGGGGAGCTGCATTGATGCTGTAGTTTGAGATAGTGCTGCAAAAACCATTTAAATAATTGTGTTAAAGAAGCAGAAGCAAAATATAAAGGTATTCCTTCATATTTTTTCCCTTGGCTCCCCCTTGTTTTAAGTCCAGATGGGTTCATTGGCAGTATCTGTAGCACAGCCYATAAGAAGCTGCAGTGGCTGAAGGGGGGGAGTGTGTTGTAGCAACAAACAGGAGTAAGACTGAACGTGGGAGAGAATTTCTTGGGCCAGCCTTACTTCCACAGGGAGTGTTTTCTGTGAAACTCAGCTGTGGATAATGAACAGATGCTGGGAAACCAGTTATTAATGCTCAGGAGGAGCAGCTGAGATTTCCCAGGCTCAAAGAAGAATATAGTAGACTTCAGAAACTGTCAAGAGATGTGTGACAAGAGTGGGCAAGGCAAAAGATACAGAATTATTTCTGGGCAAGCCACATGGCAGAGAGTAGGATTATTCTGCTAGGCAGCCAGATGGAAGAATGGAAGATGCAAACAGGGGCTTGGGGTTTGTTTTCTCTCRTGTCATAAGAATTGGGTCACATCAAAAGGATCTAACAATTGACAAGTTTCAAACGCAATTATTCTTTTATTTGACAGTGAATAATTAACCCTTGCACACTGCTGCAAGATGATGTAGATRTATAAAGCTGGTTTAGACAGACACATCTGTGAGAGAAGAAATTTGCTGGAATCTTAAGGGTCTGGAACATTAACTCAGAAATATGAGTGTTTTCTTGCCCTTTTCCTCTGCTTTTCCCTACGTGTATAAGCCCTGTTGGGCAGGTGAACCTGTCATCTGACCTAGCACAGCTGCTATTTTCTTTAGTGCAAAAAATAACTCTGGCAATTGCATGTTGTTCTGCTATCTACAGTAATAGARCTGTTCAAACAAATCTTGTAAATGGGTAGTACACCAACAGCCTGGTCATTAAACTCTGTCAATATTTGGTGTAGTAAATACTTTTTACATTTGGCTACATTTGGTTTATGTGCCCTGGAGAATTTTGCTGATTGATTGAAATGATTGATACTTCCAGGAACAGGTCTGAATTTATAATGAAATAACAGTGAGATAACGCTCTAGATAACTGGTTTTGTGCTGCTGCTTCATGATTCCTCAGCTTGTGTGAAGCTAAATGAGAGGCCAAGACTTGCTTTCTAACTTCTTTGAAGAAGCAGATGGACCCCTTTTTTAAGATCACTTCTCCTRTGGGGTGGGGGTGTGTATGTGTGTTTTGGGAGGCAAAACCTGTGAAAACTGAGTTTCCTGGCAAATGGGATGTTTAGAGATGCAGGCTGATTGTTGGATAACATGATAGTACTGCTAGTCTGCTCCTGCCTCAAGGGTGAGTGTAGTGATGTGTGTTAGACAGGGAGTGCTTTGGCTCAGTTCAGAGTTCTGGGTGTCTCTGCTACATGCACAGCTGGTCTGCWGCATCCTTTTCCTCATACACCTGCCAAGGGCCCACTGGTGGTCTTGGGAGTTTGCACTTGGATAAACTGGAAACTGCAGAGGGATTTTTCAAGATCCCTCCTTATAGCTGCTAAATAAGAAAAAGGCAGATTTCTGTAAGAGATCAAATTGTTTGGAATTTTTTTCTTCCCTTTTGATTCCTTTTCAGCACAGTAGTAGCCAGTTGTGTGGGCAGGGTGGGGTGTTTGTATGTTTGTGTGATTTTTAAAATTTAATTTTATTGAAATTTATTGTGGAYCTGATCTGCCCAGAATAAACTAATCTATTTGCAGATATGCTCYGATAACATAATCAAGCTTTTTTAATGAATGCTGTTGCACGTGCAGAACAGAAAAGTTTGTCTCTTCCCTCAGAAAATAAGTAAAGCATAATATTTGATTACATTAAATATACACAATTCCTTACCTACAGTGCTTATGTAGCTGAGGAACTTGGAATATCAGAGATGATAAAAATCTCTCCTGGTTAACTGTAGTGCTGAGGGCAGTTAAAAACTGACTGAGTTTCCTATCCTGTGATTCAGGCAGCTTACAAGCACCCTAAGTACAACTTCTGTGTATTATTTTATTTACTGTCCTCATTATATTTTGTTTTCCTGAACTATTTACAGTGTTCCTGGGTGACTGATGTASTGCTTTGGCCTTTATAAATACTGAGATATTCACTATGCAATATAAAATCAGTATTTATCCCAAAGTATTTCTACTCATCAGTTTTCTGGGAGTGTATGTTGGTCATTCTGAATGCAGTAACAGTGTTTGGTTTTTTTAACACAATTTYAAAACTGAAAAAATGCTCAAAGTAGTTTTGAGGAATTACAGTAATTTCAATTTGAACTTGTGTTTTYACAATATAATACCAGAAAATGGTGCATATAGTTCTGCTCTCTAACAATATTTGTTCTGTCTCCACCTTGAGAGAAGGTGCATAGATTTCTGAATTTGTACACATGTATAATTATGCAAAATAAATGCTCAATTATAAAATTATATTCTGAAAAGAATAAGTCATTTGCCTTTAATAAAACACTTTTTCAGAGTCTCTGATAAGTATTCTTTTTTTCTTGACAGTCTGTGGTGGACGACTGGATTGAATCATATAAACAAGACAGGGACATAGCACTTCTGGATTTAATCAACTTCTTTATCCAGTGTTCAGGATGTCGAGGTACAGAACATGGGAAACAAGTTGTACAGAATAAATCTCACCTACAAACGTGTTAATGCAAATGCTGGTAAAGATGGGGGAGACACTTGCATTGGTACTCCTTGTGTGCATGGTTTGTACAGAAATATTGTCTGCATTCCAGAATTACTTGATTTAAACCTTGTTTGTGAAGGGCTGCCCTTTCTCTTTYTCACTTTCCTGTCATCATGCTAAAGTGTACAAATCCTCACAGAGACACACTCTACTATCAGCAGCAGGAGACAAAAGACCCAGTACTCCAGGTAGGCTATCTTCCTTTCCCCTCTCTGTTTTTTCCCAATTTTAAATTGTAAAAATCAGTAGGTAACTTTAATATTTTTTCTTTCTTTTTAGGAAAATGATTTTTTTTAACTGAAGAGGAAGGAGTCAGGCTTCAGTTCACTTCAGTTAGCAGGAAAGATTCCTGTGGATGAAGCACCAGTGTTATTTGTTCCTCTGTGATACTTTATCACATCAGCAGCGAGTGCCCTGCCTTTTATACCCTGCTTAAGCAGTCTCCATTACCAGGCATGCAGCAGTCAGCCATTCTAGCATTCTGTTGCCACACTGTGCCTTCTAATGAATTTTTCATGTGTTGTCTTTTTTTCAGTTAACTCAGCCTTGAAAAGAGACAGAGCTCCACTCTCTTTGTAGTGCCCAGAACCAAACTATTTACTGTTTTCTGATGCTTCCTAGAATTTACTTTGAATAGAGTTGAAAGTAACCCACAATTCAGAAATTCTTTTCCTTCATTTTGTGTCTGGTGTGGGAATACACCTTTAAGCATCAAATGGTCTGGGTAGAAGTCCCTTTTCTTCCTTCTTAAGTGTAAGGTGAAGTTTTGGGTAGTTAAAAGCATCAGATAAAAGAAATAGGACCCATCAGCAGCTTCAGCAACTTTTTCCTAGCTGAAGGAAATGAACTTTGTGGATGGCAGGGAAGACTGAAGCTCTGGGAGCATTCTGGGAAAGGGCTGAAGGTTAGGGCTTAGGATACCAGCCTGTGTCAATGWCTGCACTGTTCACACAGAACCCCTGAAACATTTTTCAGTTGTGTTTGGCAGCTTATGTGAAASTAGTTGTATTCTGTGTACTTATTTTTTAACTCTCTCCTGAAGGTGTATGTGAAAAAAAGCAACCCCACAAGCTTCTTTGTAAGAATTTGGGCAGCATTAAACCAGAGGCATCCTTGGCCATATGTTTATATTCTTGTTCATGCAATCTTKTGGTGAAAGCATGTCATAAATATCTTCATTCCCCTGCTGCTCTCTAATTTATTCTCCCTTTCTTTCTCCTCATTAGAGAAAGCAGCACTCTGATAAGATTCCTATTTTTTAAAGCCCTTGTTGGTGAGTGATGCAGGCTGAATGCCCACTGTCAGCCATATGCTGCTGGAGCAAGTGCTTCCCAGAAAAGCTTTCTGTTCCTGGCTGGGAGGCAGCAGTGCTGGGAGTGCCTGATGTCATTGACTTGGCTTTTCTCTGAATGGTGCCTTTCCATTYCCAGTGCTCTGCTCTCTATCCCAGGGCTATCTCTGCTGAGCTGCTTACACTGCCTTCTTGTCCAAAATAGCAACTGTAGGAGAAAGGAAGCAAAAATTACTTATCCCCTCAGTCTACAGTGTGTTTGGGAGATTTATTTCTGTGTTKGAACTTTTACAGTGGCTGCAGTAACAGCTGTAGAACAGGGTTAAAATCCTGGCAAACAGTGCAGTTCTTTMCAGTTTCCAGTAATGTGCTTGTTTTCTAGAATAAATAAGAACTTATCAGAAGAGAGTGGATTTTATTGGTAGTCCACTTGGGGTAAAGTGCATGCCAAGCTTTCCTTAATGGAAATGAGAAATAGGGGCTTGTTTTGTATCTTGTGAGGAGGACCAAGATTCTTCTTCACGGGAAGATCCTATATTATGACATCTTTATTTCCCTATAGAGACTTTGTTGGCATTCTTGCTTATTTCTGTTTCTGATAAAAAACAACCCCTTGTGAATCTCAACAACTGCTTTATCTTCCTTAATTCTCTTCTGTTCAGTTTGCTCTCAGATTCTCCAGCCTCCTTTCCCAAAGTTGGGTCTAAATGCTGACTGATAATACATCTAAGTTTGTGATCAACTGAAAGGATGAGGTCAAATAACTTGGGATGAAGTTTCTCAGGAAATTGTAATGTTGGGTTTATAATCTACCATTTCAATAGTGCTTAGAATTACTTGATATCTAAATTCTAAATATATGTAAAGTACATTCAGCTTGATGTGTCTTTCAGAAGTTCTGAGCAGGTGGAAGAGTGTGTGCCCATTTACTGGCTTTAATTAGAAATCAAGGTACCAAACTGTTTTATTTAGCAACACTCTTGACCCTGAAAAGATACCTTTCTGTTTAGGGAAACATTGTTTTTTATGTATTTATCCCATTCTCTTGGGCAGCACAGATGCTTGAATGAACCTCTTGGCATCTTCCAGCTTTGCTTGTAGCTGCTGCTGAAATAAGAAGTGCAGAACTCTTGTAAATATGAGTAAGCAGGTGCATTATGTAAATTGTTAATACTAACAATTGTTACAAGAGTGGCTTTTGCAGGTGAACATAAAAGATCTGTGCAATTTAAATGTCAATAAAMATATGCACCAAATATTCAAGCATGTCTGTTCTTTGTCAACTCTTCTGAGTATTTAATCTATGTCCATTAAAAACATAGGAGATTAGGTTTTAGTGTGACTCCAATAATCTCTCTGTCTTTTTAGGGTGCTGTTTGGTGTAAATGAGAAGTTTCTTGTATTGAACCATCAAAAMATCTCAGTTCAATAAGCAGATTTGCATGGGAGTTGGTCACTTGTCATGCCATCTTTATTCTAGTTTGCCTGCTCAATCTGTACATATGTTGCCTTTGCTGATTTTGATTACAAAGAAGTGAAATAGTTATGTAAAGAATTTTTCTTTATCTTGTTTGTTTTTTTCCTTTGAGAATACAAAAAAGTCCCTGCTTTTCACAGCTTCTCTGTAGTCTTTTCCATCATGTTCTGTTGAATTTCTGTGGCAGAAAAATRGTTAACAAGGATTGATACATTCACCCGTTCACTTTTTGTTTCTGACCCTTTTAAAATGTTTTGCTGCTTCTAGAGGGAGGGTCTTGTATGAGATAGCACCTTAGAAAGGTAAAAAGGTAAGTGTTAAAATACTACTTCTTTGTGGAAAAACAAAAAAAATGCCGTTTGCAGTCCTTGAAAATAAAACAGGGATGTCTGTTGGTAGTAGCTGTTCTTCCATGGGATTTACAATCTGTAAAGCAGGTGTTGTATTTACTTTCTTATTTCTAAATCAAAATTTCAGAGTTTTTGTTATTAGGTAACSGGACTTTTTGACATTAGCTTGTTGTTAATGATAAAGCCCTTTTTTCAGTTAAATGCCACTGGACTGGGGCAGTGTCCACACTACTGAAATGTCCATCTCCACTCTGGTGCTGCAGCATTGTGGAGTCAGGCACCCTCCTCCTTGGCAGAAGTGTTGCAGATCAGTGTTCAGTTTTCTGGGGGGTTTTGTTAGCTTTTTCCATTGCTTTCTTCTTTTTAGGAACATATTTTTGCTTTCCCCCCTTTTTTCTCTTCCTCTTTTGAGTGTTTATGTAGAGCACAGCATTGAGTGCTGAGCTCTCTGAGGCACTTGCAAGCAAACTGAAATGTCTAATCAGCAATATGTACGTGAGGTCCCGGAAGGATTATAACTCTGTCAGTGTGATGCTGCATCAGAGCTAATTAGCTCTGCCTCTCAGACTGAGTAATTAGCTCAGGTATCCTGCTCTGCTGCTATGACAACCAGGCTGTTTCCATTTCTGGAGCTSCCTGGATTTAGAGCTGACTTGGGTATCTGCATGGCTGTCAGCTCGTGCCTTCTGTTATTGATAGAAAACAAACAGAAAGCTCCTCCAGCACTCTGACCTTTCTACATTTTAAAGGCAGAGAGCCATGCTTGTGGAATAAATATTTTTTTTCCTAACCAGAAGCAATTAGTGGTTGAAACAGCCTCTTGAGCTGTGAAGGAAAACCAGCCACTGAGTCCATGGGAGAAAAGCAGCTTTCTTTTGCAGGGGAAAAGGGTCTCACATAATTGAAGAGGAAACTACTTGACTGCTTTCAAGTGTACAGTGAAATTATTCCCATTCCCTCTCTCCCATCCATCTCCTTCCCTCTTGTTTATTTTCTGCAGGGTAAGCCAGGAACCTGTGCATTTTTAAGCAGGTTTTCAGAAGTGGTCATTGATGAGCAAATATTCCAGCTGTCACCTGTCTGCCTGGATTGCTGGTGCTGCTTAAGGCTGGGTTTTCCTCAGTTGTGAGTAAGCAGAGATCTGTCTATGAGTCTTTCCCCAAGGCTTAAAGCCAGACTCCTTTGTGGAACTTTCCCAGTGAATCAAGCACTTGGGGAGTTCCACACTCTTCCCACTTCATCCTTGAGTGCCTGGGTTTTCCTCACCTGTTCTAGATCCTCTGTCAAATTCTGCTTGAATGGCACAAACTGAGCCAGTAAGTGCAGGAGTTCTGCGTTAGCTTGCTCRTTTTGGTTTTCATTAATGTTCTATGAGCTTAATTAAGGGTAAACTAACAGATATCTGCTTTGCCAAAGGAAATTGAAGGCTAAAACCAGGAAAAAGCAGCATAGAGTGGCCATTAAATGGTGTGGCAAAAGCAGTGAACAAACAAGTGCTTGCTTTGCTGTTGGAAAGAGTTCCAGCAAGCAAATTAGCCAGGAGATAGGGTTATTTACTCTGATTAATAATATTTTAATAGGGATGTAGCATGGTAACTAGAGAAATGATCTAAAAATATTAGTTGTCCATGGTTTTATTTTGTGATCAGTGGAGTTGTCGTTCTGTGCAGGTGGATGTTGACCACAAAGATGATTTTGGTAAATCTGATTCCCTGCATGTGGGCCTTTTGCAAGGAAGTGTGCACAGAGTGAGAAAGGTTGCTGACTTTGGCATGTGTTAAAAAGCTTTATCTCTTCAGTCATTCATTTACTATTAAGAAGTTGGTATCATAAATATCTTGTATTGTGGCCAAATTAGAAAATACTGCAATTCATGGCATTGGAGCTTGTATTTTTATTAAGTGTATAAAGGCTGCTTTCTSACAGTTTCTTCAACAAAATCCCTTTTCAGTTTGTGAATATAGGGGAGAATGTTGMAAAGTAAGAGCTAATATACATTTTGAAAAATAGTTACTTGTGTAGGATTTAAGTCATAGCAATGTCAAGGACTTTTGAACTATTTTGTATGCATAGTATAAAGAAATAAATGCATCCCAATAACTATAAAGCAGTTAAAAACATGCTGTTAAACCACATTTAAAAATATGAAGACTGTAGGATGGAAGTGCCTTAATTTCTTGTGTGGTGTAGATAAACAAGAGCTGAACTTTGTACTTCATGTTTYTGAGCCTTGAGGTAATTTTTCCAGTGTGTTTATCTTGAAGTGAAAGCTTACAAAATTCAAACTGAAAATAAGATGCAAATGGCTCCAGTGGAAGGTAAATCAGATTACTGGGCATACATTAAATGTTTCATTAGTTCTTTCAATGAACATAGGTAGGGTTAAAAAGTTCATATCAGACACTTGACAATTAATATGGTGACGTCAAAATCAATTTTATGTGAGGAAGTACAGATAGTTAATATCTGTTGACATTATGGAAATTAAAGCTTTGGGTATGTTCTATGTATAGTTTTAAGTCAAAAAGGTTTTTACTATTTCTTTTTGCTGCTAAATATATTTGTCATCTCATGTACTCTCTCTSCCTTACTATTTCTTTTTCCTCTTCTTTAGCTCTTCAAAGATTCTTTGGCTAAAAGGAAAGTAGTTACAATTTCTTTTTAATTTTTTTTAAACTCTGTATGTTACTGTCTTCTGGGGATGAGAAGGGTTGAAAAATTTAAAAAAAAAATCCCATCTGAAAGTGTAAAAAAGTGTTGAAGCAGTGCAATACATTTTATAACCACTTGCGAACTAATGGCATCTCCTTCCAAAAAGATGTATCCTGCCACTTTCAGGATCAAATAGGGAAAAGCCATAGGAATTTACTTTCAGTGCAGGAGACATGAAGGAAGGGCACACTGGTTTGTGGTTTGAAAATCTGAATGAAATACTGCTGGGTTGASTTCTGACTGCAGTCCAAGGTTTCCCTCTCTGAACTGGTAACAGAAACAACAGTAATTTAAACCAAAGATRTTTTTCTTTATTACTTGCTACATGAATTTATCAAACTATTCACATTGCACCTACAAAAAGGAGCTGGCTTAAAATCAGCTGTTAACTAATTTATGGGTATGAATTAATACAACKTTCAAATAATTTAAAATAAATTTATTGAATTAATTGACAGAACTCRTGGTACTAGAATATTTTAGAGCTAATCTATAATGTAAGGAAAGACAAATTAGCTTTGAAATGAATTCTGCACTGCTAGTTCTGTATAATGTAAAATCTCTGCTGAAAATGAAAGCACTCCTTGTAAGCTTGGAACAAAGTCTGTGTTCTGCCCCTGTGCACTGCTAAACTCAGAGCTTGTAAAATTATTTTTGGCACTGCTCATTGGAGAAAAATKGTGCAAGGAGTTAAAATACTATTGCCTGTTTTCCACTATATTAATTTAATTACATCCATATTGATCTGGAAAAYAGTGCTATCCATGTGACTACAGAGGTAAAACTTGAGGAGTCTCTCAGTTGGACCWTGCTTTTAATGCTACAGCTTTTCAAGAGAAGAGCAGTAAATATCTCTTGGTGTTAATAATTCCCAATGGTTGCTGCCTTACTAGCCAGATCTGTGCCATTTCCTCTTTATTTAAGGGTTTTTTTTCTGTATGATACAAATTTATTACAGGAGGAACACCCTCTGTACTAAGCAGAAGAGTAAAAGCCTTAGTCTGATTTATTTTTGACAGTGTTATTCTCAGACTTGTGAACAAATGATGTCAGTGTATGAGTTTGCTAGCTGTGTGTGAGATACATTGCTGGATTTACTATAGATGACAGGTGCTCCCTGAGAAGACAAGAACTAATTATAAAAAGCAATCCAATACCACTAGATCTTAGATCTTTTCTGACTGGATTACAAATTGGAAAAATACTCATGTCTCTGGCCTTCCCAAAGATGCAAATTCTGCTGAAGGTTTAGTCAGTCTTTTTGCAGACCAAAAGTAGGAATTAAATTGCAGAAATGACATTTCTCTCAGCAAACACTGTAATTATAGTTCTCTCTCCTTTGCATTAATGAAGCCATAGACTTGTTTGATTAAGTGCAGGGCTGATACACTGCAGTAATTACTTCTGAAGAGGAGATGGGGATGATAAGAAAGGGTCTGTATCCTAATGAAAAGTGGTATTCTCCTCCACAAAGAAAGTGGTTAAACCAAATCAAATATTCTGTTAATTTGCAGACATTCAGTAGTAGCTGGATATAGGAGATATAGGGAAAAAAAAAAGCTTGGGTTTCAAAGAAAAGACATCCTAAATTGGAAGAAGTGGACTCTGAAGCAGATCCAGTCCTGCTCACATTCCTCCACTGCCTACTCCCTCCCTTATTTACATCAGTCTGATCAGATTGCCTCAGTTGTGTTTAACCTGAACCACGACCAGCTGAGCCTTACAATTGTTCATGTCCTTTCAGCTGGAAGTTACAGCATTTTCTGGCACTGCTGGAGTCAAAGCTATTATAGGGCAGAATGGTGTAAATAGCCTCTTACCTTGTGTTTTCCTTATTTGCATGGAGCAGGAGGTGTGGTGGAATGTTTTTGGGTGCCTGGAAGGGCAGGAAGGGCTGTTGTACAAATGTGTCCCAGRCCCTGCAGGAGCAGCCAGGAGTTCCCTGGCCAGCAGCCTCTTGTCCCCTTGYCTAAGGACTGATAAGCCCAGTTCTTGGGTGACTGTCACCAGCTCAGACACAGGTGTAGAGTTTTGCATTTCTTTCTGGTAATGCCTGTAGCTTAAACTGCAGCTTTGAACTACTGGTGTTGGCCCTCTACCTGTAGCATTGGCCCTGCCAGTGGTGTGAAGGGATGAAGCTTAAAGCACCTTGGGCTGATGAGAGCCCTTTCCTTCAGGAACAGTCACTGGCCTTTAAYAGGCACCATCCCTTGAGGGAATTGGCTTCTACAAAGTCATGACATCATTGTTTGGAAAACCTTTAATGTAGTTTGTCAGATTTACCACAATCTCTTCTCCTTATTTTGTTTATTTTAGTACTGAAGTAAATGTTCTGGGTATCTGAAAAGTTCTTGTGACTTAGGAATAAGGAAAACAGACTGTATATCTATTTAGTCACATAGATATAGATGCAGTGGAATTTCAGTTTGTGGTGACATAAATATTAGCAGTTTTCCATACTGTTGGTTCAAACCTTCTTTGCCCCCACATTGATTTTCAGCTTATATTCTTCAAGTCACTTTAATTAGCCATTCAAAGTTACTTTTTTTCATTGATGAAGAGGAGGCAGATGTATTTCAAGAAARCATTCTTTAAGGTTAACAAAGTATTGCTGTTACTCCTGTGTTCTCACAGCCTGCCTTGTAAGCTGCTAGTTTTTTTCTTAAGGTGGAGAAGACTGGAAATTGCAAAATTTAAGACATCAGGTAAGTCTATTTCCACAGATCTCYAGRAAGTACTACTAGAAGTAYTTTCTCACAATTAGAGTTAGACTTAACAAGAATTTTTCTTTCCAAAGTTTTGGATGAAGAGAAATAGAGCATCTCACACAGAGTTGGTGTTTTCCATGTAAATCCTGCTGTAGGCAGTGGCTGGGTGTACCACAGTGTATTTTTAGGGAGCTCCTTTGCTTCCAAGGATATTGCTCACATGATATGTTTGAAGGGATGTCAACCAGAGTCATCAAAGTATTCCTTTCAGATTCATTTGACAACCAAAAAAGGCATGGAATCCCATGTCATCGTGACTGCAGCTGTAAATTGGCCTCTGATCTTGGGACCTATGGAGTCTGAAGCTAAATGGCAACAGTCAAGGTGCTCAGTGACCTTTCTACTCTYAACTCTGTGTCTTGTAGCAAGAATTTTGTATTCTGTGTTTTAGTTTTACTTACTGTTCAGAACCAGCTGTAGATTGTCATTTCTTGTTCCCTGTTGTTAGGACACATAGTGGATATCATTAAAATTCTGGCTTTAGAGCCTTTGAAAACCGTTTACTTCTGATCTGCAGCAAGGGGTATTCTTGCTGTGACCTCACAAGGGGTATAAAGCTGTGGCCTCACAGAACAAAAATCTTAAGTGATTTTTGCAGTTCATAGAACTGTAAAATGGGTTGGGTTGGAAGGGACCTTAAAGCTCATCTTATGCCACCCCTGCCATGGGCAGGGACACCTTCTACTGTGCCAGGTTGCTCCAAGTCCCATCCAGCCTGGCCTTGAACACTTCCAGGGATGGGGCAGCCACAGCTGCTCTGGGCACCCTGTGCCAGGGTCTCATCACCCTCACAGGGAGGAATTCTTTCCCATCTAACCCAGCCAGTTGGCAGTGGGAAGCCATTTCCTGCCTCCTGTCCCTCCATCCCTTGTCCAAAGCTTCAGCTCTCCTGGATCCCCTTCAGGCACTGGAAGGGGCTCTGAGCTTCTCCCTGGAGCCTTCTCTTCTCCAGGTGAACACTCCCAGCTCCCCCAGCCTGGCTCCAGAGCAGAGGGGCTCCAGCCCTTGGAGCATCTCCATGGCCTCCTCTGGACTTGCTGTAGCAGCTCCATGCCAGTCTTGTGTTGGGAGCCCCCAGGGCTGGAGGGAGTGGTGGTCTCACCACAGAGCAGAGGAGAATCCCCTCCTCCCTTCCTTGCTGCCCATGGTGTGGGATGAGCCCAGGATGGGGGCTCTGTGGGCTGTGAGCACAAACCAATGGGTCACAGCCAGCTTTGCATCCACCAGTTCAAATCAGAGAGTCACACACACTGWCATAGTTGTGTTTAAAGAGAAAATACATTCAAGTGTTAATTAACTGATGATGTCTGGACATCATTTCATCCTGGTATGGCACCATGAAGAGAATCTCAGCACACCACATTAGTTTCAGGTTTAGAGGAAAGGAATCAATTTGTTTCCATAGCTTTTTTTTTTGTAGGAGAAGGGAATCCAGGTGCCCTCACCCCTGATAAGTCCCAGCTGTGTTAATYACCCARTACAGCCTCACCCCTGATGAGTCCCAGCTGAGCCCAATCAGGATGAGTGAGATAAAAGAGGGGTTGGCTGCTGRGGGGAAGATCATTATGGAGGAGGAACCTTGAGGAGYAGGAAGGAGAGAATCATGGAGCAGGATCCTGGAGGAGAGAATCCCTGCAGTGAGGTCAGTGTGGGGCTGCAGTCACAGTCTGGCTGGGGARAAGCTGCAGTCWGWSTSTRWA